>JBAMBJ010000848.1:0-244612 GCA_037043495.1 Drosophila recens | reverse complement strand
GGTACCCATGCTAGGAGTGGTGATAAGAGTACCCATGGAAAGGGTACTTACAGGGCTACCTATGAAAGGGTACATACATGGGTACCCATGCTAGGAGTGGTGATAAGAGTACCCATGGAAAGGTTACTTACAGGGGTACCCATGCTAGGGGTGGTGCTAAGAGTACCCATGGAAAGGGTACTTACAGGGGTACCCATAAAAGGGTACTTACATGGGTACCCATGCTAGGGGTGGTGATAAGAGTACCCATGGAAAGGGTACTTACAGGGGTACCCATGAAAGGGGTACTTACATGGGTAACCATGCTAGGGGTGGTGATAAGAGTACCCATGGAAAGGGTACTTACAGGGGTACCCATGGAAAGGGTACTTACAAGGGTACCCATGCTAGGAGTGGTGATAAGAATACCCATGGAAAGGGTACTTACAGGGGTACCCATGGAAAGGGTACTTACAAGGGTACCCATGCTAGGAGTGGTGATAAGAGTACCCATGGAAAGGGTACTTACAGGGGTACCCATGAAAGGGGTACTTACAGGGGTACCCCATGAAAGGGTACTTCATGGGTACCCATGCTAGGGGTGGTGATAAGAGTACCCATGGAAAGGGTACTTACAGGGGTACCCATGAAAGGGTACTTACAAGGGTACCCATGCTAGGAGTGGTGATAAGTCCCAAAAGGACCTGCAAGTTGCCCAAAACCGATTAAGGCGCGTTCACAAAATGGCTGACTGCAAGTTAGTGTTGAGTAACGCATGCATATCAGTGCAGTCACTGTTAATAACATGAGTACTTTAGCTAAAGGTAACTTTTCAATCAGTTTGTAATGGGTATAAGCATAACAAATTAATTTCACACACGCAATAAATTAATAATAAATTTTAACACCTTTTAAAATTAACTATAAAGCTGCTAGTTAATATTAATATTTATAAAGCTACATTAAATTAAATTAAAAAAAATTTTATAAGAAAAATTTATATCAGCATTGCTTGAAAATAAAGATAAATATTTGTTTATTGCATTTAAAATCAGAGGAGTAATTATTAAATTGTCAGGCTGTAACTTATATTTATATTTGGACGTTGATGTACTAAACGAGCAGTACATTCAAGTGGCCCAAACGACACCAAGCACGGGCTTGTTGTCTGAGGAAGGAGGAATATAAGAACATGTAATGTAAACATCAATGCCACATATACTCAGTTTGACAGCAACAAATTCAATATCAATAGAACTATCGGCTATTACTACTTCCGAAGATAAATCAGCATCAATAGCAACAAGCACACCACCACCAATACGTGGGGAACGATCTTTTCTATAAATGGAGAATTTGTTAGGAAGAATTTCAGAATTATGAATGTCGGGCCTTAACCAAGTTTCAGAAAAGGCAACGACATTAAAATGAAAGGAAAGGCTATTGAAATAAAGATTACCAATTCTACTAAGAAACCCTCTTACATTCTGATAGCCCAAAGAGAGGGAGGATGTTAGTTTTTTGAGCTATTAGAATTATTATTTACAACAAATTTCGTTGAAGTGATTGACCGGAACACTTATTTTAAACGACGATATCTCCCGTAGATATGAAGATTGGAATTTTTTCACCGAAATTTTGGCATCAGATTTGGCCTGAATAAAGGCCATGACATCATCAGATGTAGTATCAGCGGACAGCCTAGAAACAGAAATTTGTTTTTTTGGTGAAACACCTACAAGAGTCTTTTTAACAGCAGCAGTAGTAACTGCGTTTGTTGATTGACCGTTTGAGACAACTGTAGTATTAGCGCTGTCATGTTGATCGGCAACATCAGCACTGACAACAACCGAATCAGAAGAAAATACAAAAACAAAATATCAGCAGGCGGCAATGTAAAATGCACAAAACAAAACCAACAGATTGTTTCGTCTGCAATTTGTTGTTGTACTTGAACACAATTTATTTAATCTATGATTATTTATTAAGTAAAGACTTTGTTAAAACACAACCGATGTATCAAGCAATCCACAAATAACTTAATGCACAAAAATTACAATATATAAATACGAAGCGGTACTTACATGGGTACCCATGCTAGGGGTGGTGATAAGAGTACCCATGGAAAGGGTACTTACAGGGGTACCCATGCTAGAGGTGGTGATAAGAGTACCCATGGAAAGGGTACTTACAGGGGTACCCATGAAAAGGGTACTTACATGGGTACCCATGCTAGGGGTGGTGATAAGAGTACCCATGGAAAGGGTACTTACAGGGGTACCCATGAAAAGGGTACTTACATGGGTACCCATGCTATGGGTGGTGATAAGAGTACCCATGGAAAGGGTACTTACAGGGGTGCCAATGAAAAGGGTACTTACATGGGTACCCATGCTAGGAGTGGTGATAAGAGTACCCATGGAAAGGGTACTTACAGGGCTACCTATGAAAGGGTACATACATGGGTACCCATGCTAGGAGTGGTGATAAGAGTACCCATGGAAAGGTTACTTACAGGGGTACCCATGCTAGGGGTGGTGCTAAGAGTACCCATGGAAAGGGTACTTACAGGGGTACCCATAAAAGGGTACTTACATGGGTACCCATGCTAGGGGTGGTGATAAGAGTACCCATGGAAAGGGTACTTACAGGGGTACCCATGAAAAGGGTACTTACATGGGTAACCATGCTAGGGGTGGTGATAAGAATACCCATGGAAAGGGTACTTACAGGGGTACCCATGGAAAGGGTACTTACAAGGGTACCCATGCTAGGAGTGGTGATAAGAGTACCCATGGAAAGGGTACTTACAGGGGTACCCATGGAAGGGGTACTTACAGGGGTACCCATGAAAAGGGTACTTACATGGGTACCCATGCTAGGGGTGGTGATAAGAGTACCCATGGAAAGGGTACTTACAGGGGTACCCATGAAAGGGTACTTACAAGGGTACCCATGCTAGGAGTGGTGATAAGTCCCAAAAGGACCTGCAAGTTGCCCAAAACCGATTAAGGCGCGTTCACAAAATGGCTGACTGCAAGTTAGTGTTGAGTAACGCATGCATATCAGTGCAGTCACTGTTAATAACATGAGTACTTTAGCTAAAGGTAACTTTTCAATCAGTTTGTAATGGGTATAAGCATAACAAATTAATTTCACACACGCAATAAATTAATAATAAATTTTAACACCTTTTAAAATTAACTATAAAGCTGCTAGTTAATATTAATATTTATAAAGCTACATTAAATTAAATTAAAAAAAATTTTATAAGAAAAATTTATATCAGCATTGCTTGAAAATAAAGATAAATATTTGTTTATTGCATTTAAAATCAGAGGAGTAATTATTAAATTGTCAGGCTGTAACTTATATTTATATTTGGACGTTGATGTACTAAACGAGCAGTACATTCAAGTGGCCCAAACGACACCAAGCACGGGCTTGTTGTCTGAGGAAGGAGGAATATAAGAACATGTAATGTAAACATCAATGCCACATATACTCAGTTTGACAGCAACAAATTCAATATCAATAGAACTATCGGCTATTACTACTTCCGAAGATAAATCAGCATCAATAGCAACAAGCACACCACCACCAATACGTGGGGAACGATCTTTTCTATAAATGGAGAATTTGTTAGGAAGAATTTCAGAATTATGAATGTCGGGCCTTAACCAAGTTTCAGAAAAGGCAACGACATTAAAATGAAAGGAAAGGCTATTGAAATAAAGATTACCAATTCTACTAAGAAACCCTCTTACATTCTGATAGCCCAAAGAGAGGGAGGATGTTAGTTTTTTGAGCTATTAGAATTATTATTTACAACAAATTTCGTTGAAGTGATTGACCGGAACACTTATTTTAAACGACGATATCTCCCGTAGATATGAAGATTGGAATTTTTTCACCGAAATTTTGGCATCAGATTTGGCCTGAATAAAGGCCATGACATCATCAGATGTAGTATCAGCGGACAGCCTAGAAACAGAAATTTGTTTTTTTGGTGAAACACCTACAAGAGTCTTTTTAACAGCAGCAGTAGTAACTGCGTTTGTTGATTGACCGTTTGAGACAACTGTAGTATTAGCGCTGTCATGTTGATCGGCAACATCAGCACTGACAACAACCGAATCAGAAGAAAATACAAAAACAAAATATCAGCAGGCGGCAATGTAAAATGCACAAAACAAAACCAACAGATTGTTTCGTCTGCAATTTGTTGTTGTACTTGAACACAATTTATTTAATCTATGATTATTTATTAAGTAAAGACTTTGTTAAAACACAACCGATGTATCAAGCAATCCACAAATAACTTAATGCACAAAAATTACAATATATAAATACGAAGCGGTACTTACATGGGTACCCATGCTAGGGGTGGTGATAAGAGTACCCATGGAAAGGGTACTTACAGGGGTACCCATGCTAGAGGTGGTGATAAGAGTACCCATGGAAAGGGTACTTACAGGGGTACCCATGAAAAGGGTACTTACATGGGTACCCATGCTAGGGGTGGTGATAAGAGTACCCATGGAAAGGGTACTTACAGGGGTACCCATGAAAAGGGTACTTACATGGGTACCCATGCTATGGGTGGTGATAAGAGTACCCATGGAAAGGGTACTTACAGGGGTGCCAATGAAAAGGGTACTTACATGGGTACCCATGCTAGGAGTGGTGATAAGAGTACCCATGGAAAGGGTACTTACAGGGGTACCTATGAAAGGGTACATACATGGGTACCCATGCTAGGAGTGGTGATAAGAGTACCCATGGAAAGGTTACTTACAGGGGTACCCATGCTAGGGGTGGTGCTAAGAGTACCCATGGAAAGGGTACTTACAGGGGTACCCATAAAAGCTGGTACTTACATGGGTACCCATGCTAGGGGTAGGTGATAAGAGTACCCATGGAAAGGGTACTTACAGGGTACCCATGAAAAGGGTACTTACATAGGGTACCCATGCTAGGGAGTGGTGATAAGAGTACCCATGGAAAGGGTACTTACAGGGGTACCCATGGAAAGGGTACTTACAAGGGTACCCATGCTAGGAGTGGTGATAAGAGTACCCATGGAAAGGGTACTTACAGGGGTACCCATGAAAGGGGTACTTACAGGGGTACCCATGAAAAGGGTACTTACATGAAAAGGGTACTTACATGGGTACCCATGCTATGGGGTGGTGATAAGAGTACCCATGGAAAGGGAACTTACAGGGGTACCCATGAAAGGGTACTTACAAGGGTACCCATGCTAGGAGTGGTGATAAGTCCCAAAAGGACCTGCAAGTTGCCCAAAACCGATTAAGGCGCGTTCACAAAATGGCTGACTGCAAGTTAGTGTTGAGTAACGCATGCATATCAGTGCAGTCACTGTTAATAACATGAGTACTTTAGCTAAAGGTAACTTTTCAATCAGTTTGTAATGGGTATAAGCATAACAAATTAATTTCACACACGCAATAAATTAATAATAAATTTTAACACCTTTTAAAATTAACTATAAAGCTGCTAGTTAATATTAATATTTATAAAGCTACATTAAATTAAATTAAAAAAAATTTTATAAGAAAAATTTATATCAGCATTGCTTGAAAATAAAGATAAATATTTGTTTATTGCATTTAAAATCAGAGGAGTAATTATTAAATTGTCAGGCTGTAACTTATATTTATATTTGGACGTTGATGTACTAAACGAGCAGTACATTCAAGTGGCCCAAACGACACCAAGCACGGGCTTGTTGTCTGAGGAAGGAGGAATATAAGAACATGTAATGTAAACATCAATGCCACATATACTCAGTTTGACAGCAACAAATTCAATATCAATAGAACTATCGGCTATTACTACTTCCGAAGATAAATCAGCATCAATAGCAACAAGCACACCACCACCAATACGTGGGGAACGATCTTTTCTATAAATGGAGAATTTGTTAGGAAGAATTTCAGAATTATGAATGTCGGGCCTTAACCAAGTTTCAGAAAAGGCAACGACATTAAAATGAAAGGAAAGGCTATTGAAATAAAGATTACCAATTCTACTAAGAAACCCTCTTACATTCTGATAGCCCAAAGAGAGGGAGGATGTTAGTTTTTTGAGCTATTAGAATTATTATTTACAACAAATTTCGTTGAAGTGATTGACCGGAACACTTATTTTAAACGACGATATCTCCCGTAGATATGAAGATTGGAGTTTTTTCACCGAAATTTTGGCATCAGATTTGGCCTGAATAAAGGCCATGACATCATCAGATGTAGTATCAGCGGACAGCCTAGAAACAGAAATTTGTTTTTTTGGTGAAACACCTACAAGAGTCTTTTTAACAGCAGCAGTAGTAACTGCGTTTGTTGATTGACCGTTTGAGACAACTGTAGTATTAGCGCTGTCATGTTGATCGGCAACATCAGCACTGACAACAACCGAATCAGAAGAAAATACAAAAACAAAATATCAGCAGGCGGCAATGTAAAATGCACAAAACAAAACTAACAGATTGTTTCGTCTGCAATTTGTTGTTGTACTTGAACACAATTTATTTAATCTATGATTATTTATTAAGTAAAGACTTTGTTAAAACACAACCGATGTATCAAGCAATCCACAAATAACTTAATGCACAAAAATTACAATATATAAATACGAAGCGGTACTTACATGGGTACCCATGCTAGGGGTGGTGATAAGAGTACCCATGGAAAGGGTACTTACAGGGGTACCCATGCTAGAGGTGGTGATAAGAGTACCCATGGAAAGGGTACTTACAGGGGTACCCATGAAAAGGGTACTTACATGGGTACCCATGCTAGGGGTGGTGATAAGAGTACCCATGGAAAGGGTACTTACAGGGGTACCCATGAAAAGGGTACTTACATGGGTACCCATGCTATGGGTGGTGATAAGAGTACCCATGGAAAGGGTACTTACAGGGGTGCCAATGAAAAGGGTACTTACATGGGTACCCATGCTAGGAGTGGTGATAAGAGTACCCATGGAAAGGGTACTTACAGGGCTACCTATGAAAGGGTACATACATGGGTACCCATGCTAGGAGTGGTGATAAGAGTACCCATGGAAAGGTTACTTACAGGGGTACCCATGCTAGGGGTGGTGCTAAGAGTACCCATGGAAAGGGTACTTACAGGGGTACCCATAAAAAGGGTACTTACATGGGTACCCATGCTAGGGGTGGTGATAAGAGTACCCATGGAAAGGGTACTTACAGGGGTACCCATGAAAAGGGTACTTACATGGGTAACCATGCTAGGGGTGGTGATAAGAATACCCATGGAAAGGGTACTTACAGGGGTACCCATGGAAAGGGTACTTACAAGGGTACCCATGCTAGGAGTGGTGATAAGAGTACCCATGGAAAGGGTACTTACAGGGGTACCCATGGAAGGGGTACTTACAGGGGTACCCATGCTAGGAGTGGTGATAAGAGTACCCATGGAAAGGGTACTTACAGGGGTACCCATGGAAGGGGTACTTACAGGGGTACCCATGAAAAGGGTACTTACATGTTCATGCTAGGGGTGGTGATAAGAGTACCCATGGAAAGGGTACTTACAGGGGTACCCATGAAAGGGTACTTACAAGGGTACCCATGCTAGGAGTGGTGATAAGTCCCAAAAGGACCTGCAAGTTGCCCAAAACCGATTAAGGCGCGTTCACAAAATGGCTGACTGCAAGTTAGTGTTGAGTAACGCATGCATATCAGTGCAGTCACTGTTAATAACATGAGTACTTTAGCTAAAGGTAACTTTTCAATCAGTTTGTAATGGGTATAAGCATAACAAATTAATTTCACACACGCAATAAATTAATAATAAATTTTAACACCTTTTAAAATTAACTATAAAGCTGCTAGTTAATATTAATATTTATAAAGCTACATTAAATTAAATTAAAAAAAATTTTATAAGAAAAATTTATATCAGCATTGCTTGAAAATAAAGATAAATATTTGTTTATTGCATTTAAAATCAGAGGAGTAATTATTAAATTGTCAGGCTGTAACTTATATTTATATTTGGACGTTGATGTACTAAACGAGCAGTACATTCAAGTGGCCCAAACGACACCAAGCACGGGCTTGTTGTCTGAGGAAGGAGGAATATAAGAACATGTAATGTAAACATCAATGCCACATATACTCAGTTTGACAGCAACAAATTCAATATCAATAGAACTATCGGCTATTACTACTTCCGAAGATAAATCAGCATCAATAGCAACAAGCACACCACCACCAATACGTGGGGAACGATCTTTTCTATAAATGGAGAATTTGTTAGGAAGAATTTCAGAATTATGAATGTCGGGCCTTAACCAAGTTTCAGAAAAGGCAACGACATTAAAATGAAAGGAAAGGCTATTGAAATAAAGATTACCAATTCTACTAAGAAACCCTCTTACATTCTGATAGCCCAAAGAGAGGGAGGATGTTAGTTTTTTGAGCTATTAGAATTATTATTTACAACAAATTTCGTTGAAGTGATTGACCGGAACACTTATTTTAAACGACGATATCTCCCGTAGATATGAAGATTGGAATTTTTTCACCGAAATTTTGGCATCAGATTTGGCCTGAATAAAGGCCATGACATCATCAGATGTAGTATCAGCGGACAGCCTAGAAACAGAAATTTGTTTTTTTGGTGAAACACCTACAAGAGTCTTTTTAACAGCAGCAGTAGTAACTGCGTTTGTTGATTGACCGTTTGAGACAACTGTAGTATTAGCGCTGTCATGTTGATCGGCAACATCAGCACTGACAACAACCGAATCAGAAGAAAATACAAAAACAAAATATCAGCAGGCGGCAATGTAAAATGCACAAAACAAAACCAACAGATTGTTTCGTCTGCAATTTGTTGTTGTACTTGAACACAATTTATTTAATCTATGATTATTTATTAAGTAAAGACTTTGTTAAAACACAACCGATGTATCAAGCAATCCACAAATAACTTAATGCACAAAAATTACAATATATAAATACGAAGCGGTACTTACATGGGTACCCATGCTAGGGGTGGTGATAAGAGTACCCATGGAAAGGGTACTTACAGGGGTACCCATGCTAGAGGTGGTGATAAGAGTACCCATGGAAAGGGTACTTACAGGGGTACCCATGAAAAGGGTACTTACATGGGTACCCATGCTAGGGGTGGTGATAAGAGTACCCATGGAAAGGGTACTTACAGGGGTACCCATGAAAAGGGTACTTACATGGGTACCCATGCTATGGGTGGTGATAAGAGTACCCATGGAAAGGGTACTTACAGGGGTGCCAATGAAAAGGGTACTTACATGGGTACCCATGCTAGGAGTGGTGATAAGAGTACCCATGGAAAGGGTACTTACAGGGTACCTATGAAAGGGTACATACATGGGTACCCATGCTAGGAGTGGTGATAAGAGTACCCATGGAAAGGTTACTTACAGGGGTACCCATGCTAGGGGTGGTGCTAAGAGTACCCATGGAAAGGGTACTTACAGGGGTACCCATAAAAAGGGTACTTACATGGGTACCCATGCTAGGGGTGGTGATAAGAGTACCCATGGAAAGGGTACTTACAGGGGTACCCATGAAAAGGGCCTTACATGGGTACCCATGCTAGGGGTGGTGATAAGAGTACCCATGGAAAGGGTACTTACAGGGGTACCCATGGAAAGGGTACTTACAAGGGTACCCATGCTAGGAGTGGTGATAAGAGTACCCATGGAAAGGGTACTTACAGGGGTACCCATGGAAAGGGGTACTTACAGGGGTACCCATGACTAGGGTACTTACATGAAAAGGGTACCCTTGGGTACCCATGCTAGGGGTGGTGATAAGAGTACCCATGGAAAGGGTACTTACAGGGGTACCCATGGAAGGGTACTTACAAGGGTACCCATGCTAGGAGTGGTGATAAGTCCCAAAAGGACCTGCAAGTTGCCCAAAACCGATTAAGGCGCGTTCACAAAATGGCTGACTGCAAGTTAGTGTTGAGTAACGCATGCATATCAGTGCAGTCACTGTTAATAACATGAGTACTTTAGCTAAAGGTAACTTTTCAATCAGTTTGTAATGGGTATAAGCATAACAAATTAATTTCACACACGCAATAAATTAATAATAAATTTTAACACCTTTTAAAATTAACTATAAAGCTGCTAGTTAATATTAATATTTATAAAGCTACATTAAATTAAATTAAAAAAAATTTTATAAGAAAAATTTATATCAGCATTGCTTGAAAATAAAGATAAATATTTGTTTATTGCATTTAAAATCAGAGGAGTAATTATTAAATTGTCAGGCTGTAACTTATATTTATATTTGGACGTTGATGTACTAAACGAGCAGTACATTCAAGTGGCCCAAACGACACCAAGCACGGGCTTGTTGTCTGAGGAAGGAGGAATATAAGAACATGTAATGTAAACATCAATGCCACATATACTCAGTTTGACAGCAACAAATTCAATATCAATAGAACTATCGGCTATTACTACTTCCGAAGATAAATCAGCATCAATAGCAACAAGCACACCACCACCAATACGTGGGGAACGATCTTTTCTATAAATGGAGAATTTGTTAGGAAGAATTTCAGAATTATGAATGTCGGGCCTTAACCAAGTTTCAGAAAAGGCAACGACATTAAAATGAAAGGAAAGGCTATTGAAATAAAGATTACCAATTCTACTAAGAAACCCTCTTACATTCTGATAGCCCAAAGAGAGGGAGGATGTTAGTTTTTTGAGCTATTAGAATTATTATTTACAACAAATTTCGTTGAAGTGATTGACCGGAACACTTATTTTAAACGACGATATCTCCCGTAGATATGAAGATTGGAATTTTTTCACCGAAATTTTGGCATCAGATTTGGCCTGAATAAAGGCCATGACATCATCAGATGTAGTATCAGCGGACAGCCTAGAAACAGAAATTTGTTTTTTTGGTGAAACACCTACAAGAGTCTTTTTAACAGCAGCAGTAGTAACTGCGTTTGTTGATTGACCGTTTGAGACAACTGTAGTATTAGCGCTGTCATGTTGATCGGCAACATCAGCACTGACAACAACCGAATCAGAAGAAAATACAAAAACAAAATATCAGCAGGCGGCAATGTAAAATGCACAAAACAAAACCAACAGATTGTTTCGTCTGCAATTTGTTGTTGTACTTGAACACAATTTATTTAATCTATGATTATTTATTAAGTAAAGACTTTGTTAAAACACAACCGATGTATCAAGCAATCCACAAATAACTTAATGCACAAAAATTACAATATATAAATACGAAGCGGTACTTACATGGGTACCCATGCTAGGGGTGGTGATAAAGGTACCCATGGAAAGGGTACTTACAGGGGTACCCATGAAAAGGGTACTTACATGGGTACCCATGCTAGGGGTGGTGATAAGAGTACCCATGGAAAGGGTACTTACAGGGGTACCCATGAAAAGGGTACTTACATGGGTACCCATGCTAGGGGTGGTGATAAGAGTACCCATGGAAAGGGTACTTACAGGGGTACCCATGGAAAGGGTACTTACATGGGTACCCATGCTAGGAGTGGTGATAAGAGTACCCATGGAAAGGGTACTTACAGGGGTACCCATGAAAAGGGTACTTACATGGGTACCCATGCTAGGGGTGGTGATAAGAGTACCCATGGAAAGGGTACTTACAGGGGTACCCATGAAAAGGGTACTTACATGGGTACCCATGCTAGGGGTGGTGATAAGAGTACCCATGGAAAGGGTACTTACAGGGGTACCCATGCTAGGAGTGGTGATAAGAGTACCCATGGAAAGGGTACTTACAGGGGTACCCATGCTAGGGGTGGTGATAAGAGTACCCATGGAAAGGGTACTTACAGGGGTACCCATGAAAAGGGTACTTACATGGGTACCCATGCTAGGGGTGGTGATAAGAGTACCCATGGAAAGGGTACTTACAGGGGTACCCATGGAAAGGGTACTTACATGGGTACCCATGCTAGGAGTGGTGATAAGAGTACCCATGGAAAGGGTACTTACAGGGGTACCCATGAAAGGGTACTTACATGGGTACCCATGCTAGGAGTGGTGATAAGAGTACCCATGGAAAGGGTACTTACAGGGGTACCCATGCTAGGGGTGGTGATAAGAGTACCCATGGAAAGGGTACTTACAGGGGTACCCATGAAAAGGGTACTTACATGGGTACCCATGCTAGGGGTGGTGATAAGAGTACCCATGGAAAGGGTACTTACAGGGGTACCCATGAAAAGGGTACTTACATGGGTACCCATGCTAGGGGTGGTGATAAGAGTACCCATGGAAAGGGTACTTACAGGGGTACCCATGAAAAGGGTACTTACATGGGTACCCATGCTAGGGGTGGTGATAAGAGTACCCATGGAAAGGGTACTTACAGGGGTACCCATGAAAAGGGTACTTACATGGGTACCCATGCTAGGGGTGGTGATAAGAGTACCCATGGAAAGGGTACTTACAGGGGTACCCATGCTAGGAGTGGTGATAAGAGTACCCATGGAAAGGGTACTTACAGGGGTACCCATGCTAGGGGTGGTGATAAGAGTACCCATGGAAAGGGTACTTACAGGGGTACCCATGAAAAGGGTACTTACATGGGTACCCATGCTAGGGGTGGTGATAAGAGTACCCATGGAAAGGGTACTTACAGGGGTACCCATGAAAGGGTACTTACATGGGTACCCATGCTAGGGGTGGTGATAAGAGTACCCATGGAAAGGGTACTTACAGGGGTACCCATGAAAGGGTACTTACATGGGTACCCATGCTAGGAGTGGTGATAAGAGTACCCATGGAAAGGGTACTTACAGGGGTACCCATGCTAGGGGTGGTGATAAGAGTACCCATGGAAAGGGTACTTACAGGGGTACCCATGAAAAGGGTACTTACATGGGTACCCATGCTAGGGGTGGTGATAAGAGTACCCATGGAAAGGGTACTTACAGGGGTACCCATGAAAGGGTACATACATGGGTACCCATGCTAGGAGTGGTGATAAGAGTACCCATGGAAAGGGTACTTACAGGGGTACCCATGCTAGGGGTGGTGATAAGAGTACCCATGGAAAGGGTACTTACAGGGTACCCATGAAAAGGGTACTTACATGGGTACCCATGCTAGGGGTGGTGATAAGAGTACCCATGGAAAGGCTACTTACAGGGGTACCCATGAAAAGGGTACTTACATGGGTACCCATGCTATGGGTGGTGAAATGGGTCCCTAGAAAATTAAAAAAAGCTAGATATTTAAATCAAATTTATATTTTTTATTTAAAAGTTGTTTTACTTTGTTACTATTAACTACGTGGCCCTCTAAAAAGAATGTGTACGACACTAAAACAAAGATAAAAGAAAAAAACAAACGTAGAAATGAATATTATTACAATAGCGCATTGAATATTGGAAATTCCAATAAAAACAAATGTTAAACAAATGAATGAAGTGATAGTATAACATAAGTATTATAAAATTAAAGCGATTGAAGCTGATCTGTGAGTGCTGAAGCGTCGCTTTTAGTTACTGGGACTCGGAGCACTCTGCTATTATATCAAACAGGTCTCTGGCTCTGCTCTGTTAAATGTCGCTTTAAAAACTTCCTGCCCAGTTACGGCACATAAACAAACGAGGTACAAACAAACAGCCAGCTGTCCGGCTGTCGCAACTACGGCAAATAAAAAGCACTGAGCGAAAATCGATGTGCATAAAAGAGTAGCCCAACAAGTGCACAAACAAAAAAAAAGAAAAACAGAAATAGTAAAAATAAAAATAAATAAAAAAAAACGTACTCTTACGTATGGCGAGAACATTAGGCCACGGGTCTGGGATCTATATACCGTAGCCGGCATCCTGCTGGGGAAGGAGGGCACGAGCCCCAAAAAATGTCACAGCGCCAAAAATGGTGGCAAAAAGAAGCCAACAAAACAAAAAAAAAAAAAACGAACACGAAAAAAAGAAAATGAGTGTCCATAGCATGCTTCGGCTTCGTTGGCGCTGACCAAGGCAAACACTTGGCACTTGGCACTTTTTGATGTTGTTAGTGGCCATGTCGGCGTGGAGTCTCCCCGGCCTGGCTCTGGCTTGGCCTGACTCTGGTCATTCCTGCAGGTGTCGCGACGGCCGCGCAGACTTGCAAACTATGCACATGGCGGTAAATACTCCGCACGCCACGTGGTTGGGCTTCTCCCGGTTGTCGGCTCCTTCTCCTTCTCTGTCTCCTCATCCTCCTTCTCTCGGTTTCTCCGGCAGACGCTTAAATTTACTGCCCTCAGGCATTTCATTTTGGTGCTCTTCCTCCTCCTCCTCCAGTCGCTGTTCTGGGCGCAAACATTTCTGAAATGTGACAAAACAACAAATACCAAAAAAAAAAAACAAAAAATTTTTTTTTTAAAAAATCGAAATGAAGGAAACAAGAAGAAGACGATGCAAAACCATGGAGAAAAAGATGCGATACATGAAATTTTTGGCACTGGCATAACAGTATATCGGTATCCAGCTCCATGATTGGAATGAATGTCGCTCTTCTCTCTCTCAAAAAAAAAAAATTCAAAACTGGCGTCATATAGATCTAAATGGTACTGAGACCATGCCGAAGTTTCCCCCCAAGAACGAGAGATAACAAGCATTTAACAAAGTAGAACGAAGGACAGGCTTCTCAAGGATATGGAGATGGTTAAGCTGGTTAACTCCGGTTTGAATCAGACGCAGTGCATCGAAACAACAGAGAAGTGGTTGAATTACACGAGAACAATAGATTGGGAAGATTTTAACTAAAGTATTTTCATTATTGTGCAAAGGCTTGAAAAGTAACTTCAAAGACTTACCAAATAAATGATTAAAAATAAAGGCGAAGTCATAAAAATATTGAAAACAAAATTTTAAAATTTTAATGATAAACAAAAGAAGGAAAAATAATTTAAAAACTTGGGAATCATTAAAATGTTGAAGGAAACTCTAAATCAATGGAGATGAACAAAAGAAAACAAGAGAGAGCGATTCAAATAAAAAAATTTTCAAAGGATTGCAGAGCATCGTTTAAAAATATATATTTTTATAAGTTGCGAAAGACGTAAAGATCAAGACTTATGAATTAAAAACTAGGGTGGTTTGTGACACAATAAATTTGCGAGATAAGTACAAAAAGCAAAATATAATAAGAAAACAAGTTATCTTCAAATGAACTTTGAATGCAAATCTTTTCAAGAACAAAAGAAAACACGATTTAATAAAATGTGAATGAATAATGAATGATAAAAAACAAGATGTATTTGAACTATCAAAGCAATTGCATCCATTAAAACAGATATCTGTGCCTGCTGAGTGCCTCAATATTGCAGTGCGTCAGAAAACGATCCACTTGCAGTTGTGGAGGAAGCTTAACCGAAAAATGATTACCTGCGAATGCAATTGGCAATCAGTGTGGTCACAATAATAATCCAATAAGTTGAAGTTGAAGTCGGCCCTGGAGTGGATGGAGTGAGGTGCGGCCCTGGCTGCTGACTTGGGAGGTAAGTAATAAATCAAATCAACTTAAATCTTCATTAAATTGTACTCGAGTGACTCTCAGGTGCTCCCTCGGACCCACATCCTTCTACCTCCCGATGCTCCTGCTGCTTTTTCCTGCTTCTTCAGCTAGTTGTTGTTGTAATTGCGAGGCGCACATCATTTCACACGGAAATCAAAGACGCTTCCTTATTTTTCTTAAGTTTAAATTGCAGGAAATTACTTTGCAGTGGCTCCTTACCCCCTTACCCTTCCACTTTCCCTTCCACCTTCCCTTCCACCTTCCCTTCCCTTGTACACTTCCCCTTTCCGGCTCAGCGTTTGTCCGCAATCTCCAATGATTTTTATCATCCTCGTTGCAATTTCTAATATTAAACTCAAAGCAGGTAGTCAACGTTGAACTTTCCACATTCTGGACCGCCGCGGATGCTGGAGCAGCAAAAATCCTAACTGCTACTTATCGAGACTCCCTACACTTAACCCCTGATACACCCTCTTCTTCTCTCTCTCTCTCTCTCTCTTCCGCGCTCTTGGAACATTTTCATTTTCATTTTGGCGTCGTTGCCACGGAAATTCATCAAAATCATATAAACTCGTTCGCCTCGAAAGACTGCCGCCTCTGCCCTCTCTCCTCTTGTCTCTCTCTTTCTCTCTTTCTCTGCTCTGTCTCCTATCCTGGGCCTGTTGCCAGTTGAGCTGCTCCCTTTTTTGCTGGGCAGCTTCCTCAGCTACTTTTGAGGTTTATCATTCGCGAGTTACAGCCAAAACTTTTGACGGACCATCTGCATGTTTTCTTACACGGCAACCGCGAGTCTTCCTTCCCCTTCTTCTTATTTCTCCTCTTCATGTTGCTGGATAATAATGTTGTTGCTGCTGTTGCTGTTGTTGTTGCGGATTGCTGCCAGTGGCACTCGAACAATATTTGATTTTCTTCTTTGATGCCATTAGTTTTGCTCGGTATTTTTTTCTCCACGCTTGTGTCGAGCCTTCCTGATGTCTGTTGACTGCCCTCTCTCTCTTCTCTTCCCTTCTCTCTCTATACCTCTCTCAGGGTCTGTTCAACTGTCCCCCTTAGTCGGGCAATCGCGCACTTGTAGATAAACTTTTGTAAATGAAATTGCAGAATGTATTTTTTTTTGTTGCCGACTATTTTCGTTTTGTAGTTTTTCCATCTTTTCTGCTGGCACTTCTTGTCCACTTGGCAGTTGAAGCAGATAATGCGTTTTGCGACTGTTGCATTTGCTTTAGCCGTAACCGTGGCGTTCTGTGCCTCGTTCAGTGCCCTTCTGGGCCGTTCCGTGCCGGAGCATTTGGCCAGGTGCTTAGAAACCATTGGAGTAATCAAAGCTCGGATCACAATGCGCTAAAGCAATCAGTGGAGACAGACACATTCCCTTTGCTTACCTGGGGAGTAACCTTAGCAATTGAACACCTGCCATAACATTCGCCCACTCTCTGCCTCTCTCTCTCTCTTTTGAAACACGTATGTGTGTGTGGAGTAAATCAACAAAAACGAAAACACACAAACAACAACAATAACAAACATATGTATAAGCAAAGCAAATGAAAAATGCTCTAGAGCTTAGCACAAATGTGCCACACACAACACAACACACACACATACGCATAGCTACACAGAAAAAAAATCAATTCTAATATTCTGCTTAAAAACTCTTAATTTTAGCATGTATTTTTTAAGTATTTATTAAGAATACTATTGTTAAATTACTATCATGCAATATGCGTTAAGAAACACAACCACTTAGCATTAAAATAGTCTAAATAAAAAATCTAAAACATTTGAATTTACTGAAAAAATTCTTATTGAGCCCCGATAGTCAAAATACTTGCGGAAAAATAATTGTAAACCTTACTTGTATGTTAACACCGCATTAAATTGATTTTATCCCGGAATCACGAATTTTTTTCTGTGTACATGTTTACACAGCCACACATGTGTGTGTGTGTGTGTGCAGCGCAATCTCAGTTGCATTTTAATTACCGAATCAAAAATCACAGAGGCGGAAATACTTATGAATTTCTTATGAGTCTTGCAGACGAAGAAAGTGCCGACAACAAGATTTCCAGCTACAGCTCCTGATAAAGAGGTACTTCCCCTCTTTGACAACAACAACAACAAAAGGAAAACAACAAATCAGTCTAAAGACATAGCAAAGTTTAGATACCCTTACCCAAGTAAGTAGTAAGTTAGAAAAATAGACATTTTGTGAGAACGTTTTCACGCAAAGTAGTTGTAATAAGTATAGGACAAGTATACACTCAACTAACTGTCTCACAAATTAAAAAGAACAATTTACTATATACATTTGAATGTTTCGACATTTATGTAGGCGGAAATAGTTTATTTTCAAGTTGTAACTAAAACATAAAGGAATATATTCTAAAAGCCGCATTGCGGGCATCAAGTATACGACAAGTATGTTCACAAGATGTACTTACCTAATTACTTCACAAAATAAAACAAAACTGATTAAGCAACAAAATTTTTGGGCAATTATGTAAAAGCAGTTAATTTTTAAGTTGTAGCTTAAACATTTCGGATTTTGCTATTAATGTAAAATTTGAGTCATCAAGTATACGTCAAGTATGTTTATATGTATGCTATCAGCTAACTATAACAAAACTGTTTGTTGCAATTGTTAAGGAAATTAAAAGAAAATACTATTTAGAAGAAGAATTAAAGATTTCAAGTCGAGTACATTAACCACAAGCGTATCTGTAGTTTAGAAGTGCACAACTGTAGAGCAGGGGTGCTTAGATGCTGCTCATTCAATTGATTTTCGGCCTCATTTGTTTTTGTAATTCCTCACTCAATAGGAAACAAAATATCGTATACATGCACGGCGCCGAGTATACAGAATGCCAACAAATGCAAACATTTTCGTGTGTATGCAATGCGCAGCACAAAAACCGGTTTTGTTCTCTTCTCTGATTGGTGTTTGCGATCGCAAGATAAGTGTGCAACAACAATTTCAATGTGATATTGTTGTTGTCTTTTCTTCAAGTTTGCACTTCACTCCTATGTATTTGTGTTTTTGTTTGTGAGTATTGGTGCGAACTCTTTCGTATGCTGGCTTTGGGCACCCCTGGTTTAGAGTGAAGAGCAAGAGAGCAAATTACTGTAGTACAAGGAAATATTTTCGAAAATTTAAAAAATAAACAAATAAACGTATTAAAATTTCCATTTGTCATTGAATCTTTTTATATATTTGCCAAATATAACGCTACAGTATTGCACCTGTTTTATTATCGTGATAGTAACAAAAGTTCACAATAAGTGCTTAAATATTATACATACATATATATTAATTAGCTTATCCCTCTAACACGTAAGCCTGCCTCAAGACACTTATCACTTAAAACACAATAACTAAAAAAGCAATTCGTTTTTTAACATGAAAATATTTTTTAACTGTTGCTAATAAACACACCTTGACATATGCAACAAGCTTTAAAGCACTCGGAAGCTTTTAATAGTGCTTTTATTTTGACTTGGACATGCCAAGTGTCTTTTCCGTTTTTCTTACGCGAAAAATCTCGGGAGGGTCAATTTCAATCTGCTCTTATGCCGCACAAACAACAAAATCTATTTGGTTGGTGATACATAACAATAGATAAATGACTAATCTAATATGTAAACATATTTTCAACCGACTTTTTTCACTGATAGCCCCAAAAGAGCCTTGAGACACTTTTTACATTTTGTCACCTTACAGGTAAACGAGGCCATGTACACCTTTTCTGAGCTCATTTTTGAATTCAGAGGCCCAAGTTCATCTTAGAAAAAATTACTGGACTTCTGTATCTTCATTATTTTCAAAAATAGCCTTAGAGGGTTATGTTAAAAATTTACGACATAAAGCTAATATATTTTAGTTATAATTGCATTTTGTATATTAGTTTAAGGTGCGCCTTAAAAATATATCTTAATTTTAATTTGGGTGCATAAAGAAAATTACATTACTTTATCATTTATTTTATATTTTCCAATCCATTCCAAACGGTTTGCAAATTCGTGAATACGCTTTGCTGCACTACAATGGGGCAACAACAGAAAAGACGCAGCAGCTGCTCAGTAGTCATGTGCCCACTCCCTTGACCTCCCCCCAGAGGGGAGTTTGAGGAGTTTTCACAGCGAGTGACATGAAAAATGTTTATGTGAAAATAAACGATAAAATGTGGGAAAAACTGGCAGTTAAAAGGTTTAATGCGTTAAAATGGGAAACTATCGATAAATACGGCAACAACTATTCGAGAGCACCAGGCAGATAACAATATTTACTGACAAATATATATGTATACACACACACACACAAGCACAACTCAATGTATGCACACACCGCAAGCAGCCAGACAAATTGGTTATAATATATGTATATATATATATATTTTTGTTTATACATATATGTTCATATGGAATGTCTGGTCTGAAATAAGTATTCTAAGATGTTTAATTCAAAGGCGGGAGTCGCTTCTCGTCAACAGGGCATTTGAGGAAAGAGGGAGGAGAGCAGCAACAGAGGGCAAAGGATCCTCTCCAGGCTGAAGGTCCTGTTGCGGCTGCTCTCTTTCGTTTTGCGGTAACACTCTGCGGTTGCACACAGCATAAAACACAACATAATAAGAATAAAGAAATATATGATATACTACCTGAAATTGCATGTGTGTCTGCCTCGTCGGGTTGCATGACGTCGCTTGCTTGCAACACTCTTTGTGGCCATTAGAGTGGAAATTCTTTGGTTTAGTTGTCAGCTTTCCCTTTGGCAGTTGTCTTTCAGCTTCATCATCATCTGTTGTCGGGCTTGTCAGGCTGTCGTCAATTAGCGACCAGCTGCACATGCAACATGCAATAATTGCAGCAGTTGCAGCTGCTGATGTACTTGCAACACCCACCTGCCAGCTGCCCACCTTTTGATAGGCTGGCCGTATAATCCTCTTATAAGCTGCGTATACAAATGTTAACCACACACACACACACACTCAGACACACTCACACACACTCACATACAAACATTCAGTCAGTCGTCATGCCTTGAATAAGTAGATTTTCGTTTGTGCAAAAAATAACTTACTTTTTACTTCTGTTAAGCCTCTGCAATGGGCATATTAACTGCAAGTGAAAGCATGTAACAGTAAAGTACTTTCATGGATCTTTTTTTTTATGCTAAACAAAGTTTAAATATATTTAATGAAACTTTTAGGAAGACAAATGAACAGTTTCATGCAGTGATTGCAGTCATAATAATTTTTTAAATAAGTTTTTCAAAATATAAACTATGTGTTGATTTTTAATTTAAAAATTTATTTTATTTAACATTTTAATTAAAAATCATATAATAAGACAAAAAAAGTTTTTAATAATTATAGCATACTTTTTGGGAAGTTGTTGGGGATATAAAAAGCATATTGTATTCTATTATTTTCTTTATATTAATAAATAAAAGATGAAATACGCTCAAAATGATATACTGGATTTTCAAATTTTTTTCGCGATTTCTGCATGTATGTTTTGGGGTAAGAAAATATTTCTAAATAATTTCAAAATGAGTTTAGAGTATTTAATGTTCGACCTTAAGTAAAATGGAGCTTAATTTTTGCATGTTTTGTTTTCATATGTGGGTGGTTGAGTGGTTTGGGTGGTTGGCTAAAGAAATTTTTGGCTACTTTTTGACTGCTGGTAATTTGTCTGTTGCCGTTTGGAAAGCTGCTGTGCCCGCTGCCACGCCTACAAACGCCAGCCCCCCGACAAATGTGTGTATATACATATTTGCGCTTAACAATTATTTATTTATGAGGTAAACATCATTCAGTTGCAGTGGCAGTGGCAGTACCAACAACAACAACAACATCAAGAGTTGCAACAACAAGCAGCTTTATGAATACATAAATGCCCCGTCCATGCCACATGATAGCCGTTAGATTGGCTGGACGGTTGGCTGGCCAAATGACCGTTGCAAATTTGATTGCATTTACATATGCAGATGCAGATACATTTACAGATGCACACACGCCAAAGGACAAACAGAGATAGCACGCGTCTGAGGGAGACAAGGCGAGCGAGCGAGGGAGAGAAAGAGTGAGTGATGTGGGGGGAGGGGGAGGGGGAGGTGGAGAGCTTTACGTTTGTAATTGGCAACAAAGCCATAATGATTTTTGCTTACATTTGAGCTTAACATTCCACACAATATGGGCATGGCATCCAAAAGGGCTCAATTGTTGGTTAAGTACTCAAAATCAACTGTTAACTCGTTCTGTCATCGACGACGTTCAGCTATTTGCATCTAACAGTTAATTACATTCCCATTTTTAATTCATTTCAAAAATGCCCACTTTAATTCAACTCGATTTAAACCTTCAAAATATAGAAGAAGATTCGATTAATTATTGTAGTTCACCGAAGCCCAAAGTTATTGTTAGACTTTATAAAAAAAAATAATTTTATTTACTCTGATGTTTTTTATTTGATATAAAATTCTCATTTTGACATCATTCCAACAATGCGCGATTTGATTTAACTTGATTAAAACGAAAGCGCGCAAATCTTTAAAATATTAAATATGGTTCAATTCGATTCCTTCTAGTTTTCAAGAACCTCCAAATCAATTTATTATCAATTGATTTATTTAAGTTCTTAGATAATAAAAAAACTATTTTAAAAAAGTCAAAATTTATCATTGTAAAAATCAATGTGAACTACAAAACTAGGTAATTAAATGTAAAATTTGACTTTTTAAAGAGTAAAGAGTTCTTAATAAAATAAATAAATAAATATCAATGTAAGTGCAAAAAATGAACTAAAGAAACTGATAGAAAAAGTCTAATAAAATATCCCACGAGAATGGTTCTTCAATGTTAAAGCTTCGAGAGAAGCTGTTTGGAAGAAAAAAGAAGCCGAAGGGGGGGGAGAAGAGAGAAGGAAAAGGAGGGGGAGTCAAGCAGCCAGCTAGAAAGGTGCTCAAATATTTATACCAATTTTGGTTGGGGATCTTTGTGCTGAGTCGGAGCAAAATACAATGACTACAAAATGAAACTATTTGCGGCAACGCCACGCGATATACAATAACCGAAGCAACTTCACTGAATAATGCATGGAACGGGGGAAAGGAAAAGTAGGGAGAGAGGGGAATGCTCTTGCCTTTGCTACAATCGTTGACTGGAGACTCAGCTTTTTGCCCAGTTGGATAATCAGCGATATGAAATGAAGCCAATGAATATCTGAATTTAGGCGATTCGTTCTTTGTATTTTATTTATTTACTTTTATTTTTGTGTTGTTTGCTGGTCGCTTTATTAAATTTGTCTCCCTAAACAAAACGAGGAAAATGTGTATGGATATGGATATGGATATGGATATAGATATGGCCACAGCATGCTAACATAGTGCGCAATTACACACATTACATTACAGGTGCATGTGTGTGTGTGTGTGTGTGTGTGGCACATCAAATATTTAAAACGTGGTCCGCAATCGCTTCATATTCAATATTCAGTTGTAACACGACGCAAGTGCAACAAATTGCCCGACGAACACAACCAGACTCAGATTTAACCCCCTCCCCCTCAAACCCATCTGCAATCCCCATCAAGGCCAATAAGCCAAAGTCAATAAGGCAACAGCTTTACAGAATATTCGTATCTATTTCACTACGTTTTCCTTTATAATAAGCATTCCCAATAATATATACATAAAATGTGCAATATATACAGTCAGTCTAAAAATTCTTTTGACTCAGAAATCTTATTTAAAAAAACAGCAAACACTTTTCATTGTTATTTGTATAATTTTTTAATTTTATTGAAGTAATAGTTATTAGATCGAGTTAACAACAGAACCATTACTTTACTAACGGTATATTATATAGGAATGTTTAAGATTTGGAACAGATCTGGCAGCGCTGCTGCACATAATTTCATTGCAAATTAAACATTCTTGAATTTTTTAAAACAATTTGAGTCATTTAAAAAGTTTTCCTAATTTGAAGTTATATTTTCGTATATGTATTAGTTTGACTTGTTAAGAGGAATATTTAAAATTTCCCAGACGAATTTACTTTTGTTTTTTTTACTTTTAAGGTGGTTTAAGTATTGACCAACATTCAAATTCATCTAACCATTTAAAGCATTTAAAGATTTCCTAAAGATTTCATTTGTGAATATGTATTAAGTTTTATAAATATACGCAATATTTTAGGCAAGTTAAGTTTCTTACACTTATCAAGCAAATTTTAAATGTATAAAAATGTATTCTTATATAAATTTTAAAGTTTTGTTAACTTTACAAACTTTGTTTGGTATTTGCAAGTGTATTTCATTAATAAATAATGTTTTTGTTAACAATCATTTGCTAGAATTTGTTAAAGAAATGTCTAACTTAATTTATTTAATTAAATCTGCAGATTTTGTTAAATACTTTAGCTAGGAATTTATTATTTGCAGCACTTACTTAACGTTTGAAGCTGACTTTTGGCCTGACACAAACTCAACGTTTTTGCGATGTAATTTCAATTGGCGCTGAGAGATGCGTTGCCGAAAAATGTCGACATACCAATAAAATGCAATGTTTGATATAAAAACAAATTCACGCGGGTGCGACTAACCAAATGACAAAAACATTAAGCACACACTCACAGGGAGAGAGAGAGAGAGAGAGAGACACTCACACACCTGTCCTGTAAGGAAGGACAACTTTTGCAATGATTTCCACATTAGATTTTATTTGCACTTTCGTTGACATTTGCGCAGCCCAAAAATAAAAAAAAAACAGCCCAGGAAAAAGGAAATCGAAGCAGGAGCTGAAAGAGCAACACGCATACGCAATGTGGTCCAAGGAGCAGGAGGCGGAGGAACCATATAAGGAGAGTTCTTTATTTTCCTTCTTTTTTTAAAGCGGCTACAAAATCTCCAAAGCACACTTGACTTAAATGTGTAGAATATGCTGGTGTGTGTGTCTGTGTGTGTGCACAGGTAGACAACGGCTATTAGAATGAGGCAAGCAGGCTGGAGGATGCAGGCAAAGGTCCTGCGAAGTGAAGAAGAAGAAGAAGACGGCAGGCAGTGAAGCGCAAAGCTCTGAGAGCTGTGTGTATGTCGTTACCGCAAGGAGCAAGAGCGGGAGCTGATGGAGGATGAGGACAACCACATATGACACTTGTTAATCCAAAAGCAACGGCAACAACAAACAAGAATTCCCTAGGCGAGAGTGCTCGACTAAGAGATACCCAGCGTGCGTAAAAACAAACAAAATTTTGAAAAAGGTTCAGCTCGGAAGCTCGAATCATAGAGAAAGATTTACGTTTGGTTCGATTTAAGATTTTGGTTTGAGCCTTGGTTTAATGTAATTAAAAAAATATACTTCGATTGCTTTCATTTTACCTAGATTTTTTAAACTAATTTAAATTTTTTATTCAAAAACTCAAATTTAAAAAAAAAAAGTTTAACTAAACTTAATGATCCAAATATGAACTATTTTATGATTTTTGTTTAAAGTCTGAAATTTAACATTTTCTTTATTTTACATTTAATTTAACTTATTTTATTTATTTATTTATTTTTTAAATCTTACTTAAGAATATGAAATTACTTTGAAATAGTAGATTTTTATATTTATCTGATCTGATACATTTTTTATATACATTTTGGATTGGAAGATGCTTTCTTCTCCCTGTTCCATACATCAACACTGAGAAATAATACTCTTTCAATCCTGAAGTAGCGAGTCTGACAAATTTAACAACAACAACTTGAACCGATGACGAGCACATGAAGCAATGCTGAAAATAAAAGACAGGAAGGGAAAAAGCCGCATTTCGCATACTTCGTAAAGACTACGCTAGTTGAAGACAATTCCTATACAGGCCAGAAAGAGCCAGAAATAAAGGGAGAGCGGGCGAAAGGGGGGGAGAAGGAGAGAGAAGGGAGATACACACGCATACCAATAAAAAGAAACGAAACGATAGGACATTTGGAATCCTCATTGCAACGAAAGTGATTTTAATAATAAATGAAATTTTTTTCCTCTCTCATCTCGTGTCTCGAAAATATTTTTTTCTTCTATTCGCTTGTTACAATAATAACAACAAGAAGTCCTGGCGGAGCCAAAGGACAGCGCTAGTTGTTGTTGTTATTTTTGTTGTTCTCTGCATAGTTTTGGGCGCATTTTCCGTAGTCCGCAAAGGACACTTGCTCCTCTCCTGCTTTACGTTTTAGTGCTCTTCGGTGCAAAGCATCAAACCAGAAACAGGAACAAAAACAGGAGAGTTAAACCAAAGTCCTTTACCTTTACAAACACACATACAATTTTGCTGGATCAGCAGAAATAATCAGACAAAGAAGAAGACAGCAAATTGTGGGAAACTCAACTGGGCTGCAATTGTGGCCAGTTATCAAAATATTGACAGCATTGTGTGCATATAATAATTTAATTAGCCACAGAAACTACTAAGAACTCTATTCATGTTATCCGTCATGTAGTTTGTTTGGCTTTTGAGCTTCCTCATCAATTTACTGTCCATCATTTGCTAATTTACACCTGCAATTAATTTATTTACTCTAGACAGCCTTTTACTGTTCTCTGACTTTAAAATCTATTTTGTATTTTCTCTCCCTTCGTATGGATATTCTTCATGACTTTATTGTTTTTTATTATTTATTTATCTTAAGTTCTATTTCTACATATTTTTTTTGCATGAAAATACAAAAGATACTAAAATATTTTAAATATTATATATTTATTATAATCAGATTTCGCTTTTTCTTTAAATTTGTATTTTTCTTAACTGTTATTATTTATTCTACATTATCTGCTTGGATTGATACCAAAAATATACTAAAATATTTTAACTTTTTATTTAACTTTGCTCTATTTTTCTTTTCTAAGGCCCATTTTCAGATCAAACTTTTATATGTTCTTGTCTGATTTCAATTAATCTCTTCAACATATTTTGTTCTACTTAATCCCTCTTTATCATAATTTTTACTTTTAGTTTGTTGATCGTTTCAGTTCCATTTTCAAAACTGTCTATCAGAATTTCAATCTGAATTTTTGCGAATTATTGTCTGTTGTTTTTTCATAAGTTCTTTTTATAAAATTCGTTGACCAAATTATATATTTAGAATAGTTTTATATATTTTACAGTTTCATATCTAAAGCTAAGTTTTTATTTTTTAAATGAGTGTTGTTTTTTCTAAAGTCTCCTTTTATGACAATCTATGACCCCTTAATATCTCAAATTTTAGCATCAATCCATTTTAAAATCTTATCTATTCGAGCTATGTTATGTATCTATCTATCTGTTATTTGACTCGAACCCAACATTATTCAAGGCTGTATCTTATCAAATTGCCTCGACTCGGAGCATATTTCAAAACTAATTGGGCGCTACGCATCCAAAAGCAAAAAGTTGCGGCAATTATTCTCGTCGAGGAAACTAATCTCAGACTTTGTAATGAATTTGTGGCATTTTGCGCTTAAAAATTAATAGCTAACCTCAAAGAGCGCAGTCAAAATTCATAATTATAATTTGTACAAGTGCATGGCTTGTGGGTTGGACTGCCGTTTCGATGGGTTCTGTGGGGCTTTGGGGGTTTAGAGGGTCGAAATGAGGGGAAATACGAGTATAGGCTCAGGTTCAGCTTCTGCTTGGGCAGCGGCCATAACTCATAAACATAAATTTAAATTAGAAAACAAATGAAAGCGCAGAATGTCGTTGATTTTCACTGTCAGCCCACACAAAAAGCAAAAGCAAAAGCCAATCCACAAGTTGAGTAGAAGCTCAGTTCAAGGCTTTCATAAACTGTGGACCGTAAATTGAATTACTGCTCAAGCTTGGATTACTCTTTGTAGCCGGTGAAAATGATCTTAGCAAATCCTTTAGATACTTTTTAAGCACCTGACATCGTGTAAATGAGAATAATTTATGTATTTTCTAAAACAAGAATAATTTTTTAATTTCTACAAATGTGCTTTCTAGCGTACGATATTTGGTTACTTTTGACAGCTTTAGGTATATTTTAATTTATAAAAGCGTGCAATCGAGATTAAAGATATTATTATATATAAATAAATAATAATAAATTATTTGCGAACAGTTTGCAGCTTTAACAGCAGATGAAGCTTGGAAATAGTATTGAGTGTACGAAAATAATAGATTTAATTTGGCTATAAAATGTATTAAAAGGAAAATAGCAAAAGCTCGAGAAAAGCTAAATCTCAAATATTTTTCTTAACTTTTACCATTTCAGTCAAATATTTCCGTTGACTTAATTTAAAGAGGTGCAAAATAAACTGGGGACCATTTTTTTAAATTTCTAAATAAGGTGTTTAATAACTATTACAAAGATATTTTGACTTTAAATGTAAAGATATTAATGTCAAACATTAAACTATAAGTTGGATAACATTTTTGATGCACATTTAAAAAAGCGCACATAAACTTGATGGAAAACTAACTGCCAAAAGGAGGAGAAACAATCAAAAACTGGCTTAAACTAAAACGCCGCTGATTTTCAAGTTCCTTTGAACTTTTGATAGTGCTATCAATAAGGAAAGCTTGGGCTGAATAAACTCGCTTTGCCGAATCAAAAATAAACAGAGCAAACAGACAAGTTATTTAAATGAAGAGTGCGAGGCAGAGGACGAAATGAAGAGGAATAGATAGTGGGGAAGAGAGTGAAAACTAAACTCAAATATCAATGGCAGCTGCGGATGGGCATTTGTAATAAAGGCCAACCGCATAGCTAAGCGTGTGATAAAAGCTGTTGAGCTCATTCAGCGAAATGAAATGGAACCAACATAAACAAAAATGCGACCACAATCGATGGAGAGATTTCTCCATTCCCCTCTTAGAGTATCTCTCCTCATCCAGGAGTTTAGGAAGGAAAGGAAACCGGAGAAAGGGACACGATGGCCTTGCCTTTGATGTGGCTGCCCAACAACTGGGCAACTTTTTTGCTCTTTGTGCGTCAGAGAAAACTTCAGGACAGGGGGACAGAACAGGGGGGTGGGTGAGTGAAGAGACGGCGGGTCGCTTGATTATAAGCCACATTAATGCACAGACATGCGCCTGCAAAAAAGGTTCAGCAACACTAAAAACTCCATGCGGCAAAGTAAAAGACAAAACGGCATAGATGATGATGAGGATGGCACTAGAAACCCGGGGAAACCCAGAAATTGGAAGCTGGGAACTAGAAGAAGCACTGCGGAACCAGGAAGCTCTAGCTGAAAGTTGTGTTTACGATTTTTAGAGTGAGTTTTGTGGCCTCAAACACTGCGATGGTCAACAGTTTTAATTAAAACAAAACAAATGAAATGAGCTATCATCTTAAAACGACACTCGAATACACTAATCACAATGGGTTAAGTGTGTACTTATCGAGAGGAACTTGAGACAAAACAATGTACACGATTCCACTGTCAGAGGTGGAAGACAATAACCTTTATTTTATGGCATATAAGAGTTTTACTTAGATAGAGATTAAAGGGGAGAGGGAGAAAGAGACTTGAAAGTGTAAATGACAACGTAAGTGAGAGATATTTAGGGAGAGTCGAAAATAAAGTAGTACTTTCTATACTTAACATATAGCAATAAACTACATAGTAAAAGTTTAAATGGTCTGGGATGAAAATATACAAGAGAAGTGTTGCAATAAGTTGTTGAAACTATTATGAGGAAAACCATACTTTTTGGAAAATGGGAAATGAAATAAAATATTTTTTAAATACTTGTTTATTTTCTGGGTTATCGATAGTTTTTAGAGAAGTGAAGGTTCATTGGGAACACAAAATCCACAATTTAACAGCCTTAAAAGTAATGCCTTGCAAGATTTATTATAGAAATTTTAATTTAATTAAAAAAAGTTAATAATTTTAATACTTTTTGTTATTAATATTTGATATTCAGTTTGCGATTTTTCTACTATCAACACCAAACTCATTTTCTAAGATCCCAAAATTCTCAAAAAACATGGTAAAAAAAAATGTGTTACAACAAGAAAATTAAAAAACTAAAAAGAATTGTACATTTTAATTTTTAAAGGGCTATTTGTTGTTTCATAATGTGATTTCCATAATTAAATATAGATCACAGGCTCACTCGGTTTTTATGTTAACAAATTTGGCGCCAGCATGTCGACTTCTTCGTCGTCGACGAGCAAATGACAACAACAAAGTATGCCTTAGTGAAGTTAGAAGCACACAATCTTAATACGAGGAACCACAGTCCCCTCCAGTGTCACTTAAGGGTCAACTCATTATGTTGGCTCATCAAGGCTGTAGGGTATAATAATACAGCAGTGCTGGGAAATTCCAAATGCTCAACTACAAAGCTAGGGTAAATCAAAGAGACAACGTTGTAAGTTAGAGCGAGTGCGCCTATAAATAAATAATGCATGGGGATGCGTGAGAAAAACAAGAAGAAAAGCGCGCAAAGACAAGGAGTAAAGAAGGAAGACAAAAAGCAACAGAAACTAGAGATAGAGGCATAAATGAAATGAAATGCAGTACGGAATGAAGATGATGCTGTTGGTCATAAAGTCCAGCAGAGAAATGTAGCCGTTTTCAGGTCTGACTTCTAGGTCGGGCCAAGCAAAATGTGCGGAAAATGTGACGGTCAACAAATTATCAAAAAAAAAAGAAGCGAAAAAAAAAGAGAAAAAAAAGAGGAGGAAAAAAGGGCGCTACGAATAGTCGCTGAACAGCTGTGAATTTCAACGCCCCCCGACCGCGAGGAGGTCAGACGTTTAGCTAAAGAGCAAAGCCAAAAAAAAAGCAGAAACAGAAACAGCTAACAAACAACACAGCAACAACAGCAAAATGAAAATAGAGAAGAACAGTTGAATGAGAAAAGGAAACGGACACAGACGGAGAGAGAGAGAGAGAAAGAGAGAGGGGAAGAGAGTAAGAGCCTGGCCTACTAAATGGCCAAAATGAAAAACGACGCCAACGAAAAAATGGCTGGTGAAATTCGCTTGGTGTTGTCATTGTCTCGTCTGCTGTTTATTGTTGGCCCCCAAAATTGATATTATTGGATGCCCCTTCCCCTCTCCCATGTGGGAGAGGAGGATGCGCTATTACACTTGGCATTGCACCCATTATGGGGCTTACAACTGACTTACTCAACTTAAATGAATGTGAGTCAAAGGAACTTTGAACAACTGATGCTTATTAACAGGCCAAAAAACAAGAAGAAAAACTGCACGGGGAGAAAAGCGTGAGAGGAGAAGAAAGGGAGAGGGAGGATGGGTAGGATCATATAATTATAATTTGAAGAGGAAGATCATATAATCTGAAGTTTATGTAGCACGCAGCTTGATTATAAGATTAGTACAGCGTTGCACAGAAAAGTGAGTAAATGTGGAAAAAAAACATTTTGCTACATAAACTTCAGATTATATGATCTTCCTCTTCAAATTATAATTATATGATCCTACCCATCCTCCCTCTCCCTTTCTTCTCCTCTCACGCTTTTCTCCCCGTGCAGTTTTTCTTCTTGTTTTTTGGCCTGTTAATAAGCATCAGTTGTTCAAAGTTCCTTTGACTCACATTCATTTAAGTTGAGTAAGTCAGTTGTTGAAATATACATATTTAATTTGAATATTTCCAATGCTCCAAGTTCAAAGAACCAATAAGTTGATGGACAAGTCACAAAGATTTTTAAGATAATAATTTAAAGTGAAAGAAAAAGACACATAAATAGAAAGTTCATTAAAGCTAATAAATAAAAGTATTTGAAATGTTTTTTAGATCGAAAATTGCATTGAGGGAAGTGCATAAAATCTTGCAGTATTTGAAATACATGAATATAAAAAATATATTCAATTTTACTTACATATACTATCTCCATTCCATTTAAATAAACATTTGTGTAAAAATTGTCAAATGTAAGAGTAAATGTGATTTATACAAGCTTGTTAGCTTCACTAATAGAGTTTAGGGAAACATATTTCTATAATCCGAAAAATGAATTTGTTTTAAAAGTAAATACTTTGTCTAAATGTTTTTAAACGACACTTAAAAAAAAGATACTATAGTCTAATTGAGAACTCGTTTCGATCAGCGCCACTGATTGATGAACTCAATTGTCAAGTCAAAGCCAAAGCCAAAGGATGCCGTACTCGATAGTCAAGAGGTCAAACGAAGCCAGCAAAAATTAAGTTGGTACTTCTGACGGATGGCGAGCAGAGTAAAAGAATGAGAAACAGAAGAGAAAAGGAGAAGGGGAGATGGGGAGAGAACTCTGGTTATGCCTTATAAACATATCTACTTATACGTTTCTTTATGCTGCACGTCGAATATTTTTGCTGCCGCCTGTGTCCCAGACAAGGAAGAGATGGAAAGGACTCCAGTTGGTCAGGATTGTGGATTGCGGGTTGTGGTCGGGGCTGGACTTGGGGTTGGGGTTGGGCAGGCGGTTTCACTGTTTTTGCCCTGGCCTATGAAGCCTTTTGCCTTTCATTTTGGTCAACTTGCACTTGGCGTCGTCGTTCTCATTCTCAGCCAGGAATATATGTACGTGTATAAAAGTATATATTTTTTTCCTTCTTTTTTTTTTTGTATTTTGTTACTTTCTTTTTGTTGCTCCTTTTTGTGGCTAAATACAAAGGCGGCTGGTTTTTGTGCCTGTTTCTAGTTATTGTCCTTGTTGTTGTTGTTGTTGCTTTAGTCCACAAGTAGCAAAAGTCTCGGAGTCTGAAACTGGGTCTGGTCTGGGCTTGGGTTATGGGTCGGGTCGGCTTTTTGTGTGCTCGGCCTCCGGTTGTTAGTTGCATGAATATGAAGTGGTCTTATAATCCACACCAAACAACAAAATGACCCAAGTGCGAAATTAAAAGGCGAAAATGTGCTGAGCGGGATGGGGAAAATACACAGAGAAAGGGAGGGAAAGACAGAGAAACAGAGAGAGAGAGAGAGATTGACTAAGGGCTTCCATCAGAGTTTGAGGCGCAACGTGTCGACTGCAAAAATGGACGAGCTCTCGTTTTGTTTTGCTGTTGCCATTTTTATTAAGACGTTAGACCGTAAATAGCTATGTGACATACAAAAAGCTGGCAGTAAGTGTCAAAGAGGGGGTTGGCTTCGAGGGGAGGGTTTTCTTCAGTCGAAATTCCTCAGTCATTTCAGACTTGATCTACTGACTTGAGTCAATAGCAAGCTATTTCTTCTTCCACTTAAATGATCAACTCGTAAATGATCATATCTCAACTTATCTAGTTTTTCCTCATTCACAGCACTTTCTACTCCTGTTATAATCACTTCCATTCGAACAGTCCTTTTAACAGCCTCCAAACTTTGCTAAATGTTAATTAACATTTCCTCAGCGCGCTCGCGCATTGGAGTAAAGAGAGCAACGACAGTTGTAACAACGCGCTCTTTCTTATATTTATGGCTGGGTTTGAAACTAGACTAAAATAAAAAATGTATCTTATGATATCTCATCTTTTAAGTTATTAATCTAATTTAAAAACAAATTAAGAAATCCAAAAATACATTTAAAATTCTATATAAATAATTTGGTTTTTTATGAGCTACCGATTTATTTATTTCTTTATTTTTATTCCGTTAACATTTATTCCAATTCTTTTATAAGACGCGAGTCATGCGCAGTTTAAGCCAAAAAGTCTCTTACATTTTGCAGCTAACATGGCAAAACTCACAAATAATGCTCTTATAATCTGGATACTTTTGTTATTTCTTATAACTTGTATTCGGAATGGTTTGAAACTTGTTGCTAATATTTGTGTATAACAGAATTTAAAAGGATATGAGCTCAATCATAAGCGAGAAATTGGTACAAACATAGGATATCTAAAATAGACAGACCCTATTTACAGATAGAGATGTTTAAAATTGTATTCAGGTATTTTTTTGTTTTTTTTTTATATGGGGCAAAAAAGAGATTAAATCTACTGTATTATGTAGTAACTAGTGCAATAATCATAAGCTCCTTACAACTTGTAGCCCTAGGATGTTATAAAAATAAATAAATAACAGGCTGGAGGAGGCGTGGCAGACTTGAGCCATGTCCGTTTGTCCGTGCGTCCGTCTGTTTAAACGCGTCGATCTCAGAGACTATAAGAGCTAGAGACTTCAAACTTGGCATGTAGGTTTCTGAATGCCGGCTCAAATCTATCCACTATGGAAATAATAATAGAAACGACAGTTATTATGACATTACAATCAAACATGAAGATCAAATTCCGTTGTTTTGGCATTAATGGAAAGGTCATTTCAATCCCGTTTGAACAATACACAACTTTACTTAACCAATTAAATACCGATCAAATATTTCGAATGTTTGTAAAAGCCTACTTTTGAAACTTTTTTCCTTGGGTTTAAGCAAAACATGTTTTCATGCAAAAAGTTTTTAAAAATATCTTCACAAATATTTTTTTTGATTTTTAAAAAATTGGGTTAAAATAGTAATTTTTAGCTATTTTCAAAAAATCATAAAAAATATTTGTGAAGAGATTTTTAAAAAAATGTTTTTGCAGTCACTATTAGTTTTGTTTGGAGAAACTGTTTGCATCAAAACATGTTTTGTTTAAACAGGGAAAAGGAAGCTTCTCTGACCTTATAAACTATATATATTCTTAATCAGCATCAACAGCCGAATCGATATAGCCATGTCCGTCTGTCCGTTCGTCCGTCCGTTCGTCTGTGTCAGCGCCTAGATCTCAGAGACTATAAGACCTAGAGCAACAAAATTTGGGACACAGACTTCAATAAGCCCCCTCGCAGATCAAGTTTGTTTAAAATCTTTGCCTCGCCCCTTCCCAAATTTTTTTTTAAAATCTCTTCGCTAGTATTTGTCAAAATTTTTTAAAAATGTCAAAAACTGCCCTTTTTCCTTATTTGCATACAAAAAGTGCCTTTTTGGCAGTCACTATTTAAATAGTTTGAAGATACTTTTTGCATCAAAAAATTTTAAGATTGAGGCCGAGGAAAAAAGTCAAAAAATAGACTTTTACAAAAACTCAATATTTTCAATGGGTACTCAATGGGTTAAGGAAAGTTTTGTATCATTCAAAAGGAATTCAAATGACCTTTCCATTAATACCAAAATTAACATGAAGTTAGTTCAAATTATGAGTAGATTTAACTTTTAGTGTTGTTTAAATACTTTTGACCACCCCTGTACATTGACCTTGCCCTGCATAAGTATACATTTCTTAAAGCTCCTAACACTTATTTGCAATCCTCGAAGCAAACAGCCTGGAACAATGGGGTTTACTGATAATAAAAATAATTATGACTATATTTTAATTTAATATATTGCCTTAGGTTTAAATTGTTACCTTGTATTTCTTAATCTTACTTATCGCAGTAAAAATATTTTCTTACTTAATAGGAACGCAAAGCTCATAATATAAAAGCAACTAATTTAGACCGTGAGAGTAAAATGTACGTCCGCCTGGGTCTGCTGTTTGACAAATATTCTTTGCTGCTCTCATAAATCAAAGAATGTATGTACAATATATTTAATATATAAATAGCCATTGGCCGTATTGTCCCTTAAACAAATTTAATATTTTTCAGGGACTTCATTTGAATTAAGTAATTTTGTTTGAATTTCGATTTTTGCTTGTCGATGCCCCAAATAAATTTATGTCCATAATTAAACTTTCATTAAAAAAGCTTATTACAATAATTATAAATAAATTCATGGTATCTACATCTGCATATTATCTGCATATGTGCGTGTTAAGATAGTAATTTAAATCTGCAAGCCCACGGGCTACCAACTACTATATTTTAGTAGAAAGAATAAAAAAAACTTTGAAAAGCTTTTATTGCTGCAATTTTTTTCATTCAATTAAGCTTACCTCTATGTTAAGTTAGCTTTCAATATTGAAACTGCGTAACAGAAAATTTTGAGAGCTTTTAAACTTTTCAAAAATCTATTAGATTACATAATGTTAAGTTAACAGTGTAAAATGATGATGTGTAAAAGATGTTCATTAAAATGATGTTAATTAACACCGCGAGAAGTTTGCAATATCGAAAAGGTTAATTGGGACATCGAAAAGCTTACAAAAGTTTTGCGAGCAATTTCTTAAAATACTTCCCTTTTGTAATTTGTAAAAGGTAATTTGTGGGACTTATTTCGGGTGGTAGTTAATGGTTGCAGCAAGGTGCAAGGTTTTATTGGCAACGTTTATTGAGAGGCACGCACGTTGCGTATACGACAGGGTGGTTGAGTTTCGACTGGTTTGAGGAGTTACTTCAGGATATGTTAAATGAAGGCAGGTCAGAAGGACAACGAAGGACAACTCCATTGTGTATAATAAATTTCCAATTATGATCGGTCCACTGTTTGCGGGCAGCTTGCAATTCGATGCAACTGCATCTGCAGTTGGCCCTCGAAAAATCCAACTCCACATGCACTTCACTTTCCCCTGCTTCTCCACGATGCGAAAATTTATACGCTCAGCAAATTGGATTAATTATGAAACCATGAAAATTGGGTTAATTCCTTTTGGTTAAATAATTGCCCAGCATTTGTTGGCCATTGAACTGAACTCCTGAACTCGCCCATTTCTCTCCTCGTCCCATTCTCAATTTTTTCCACATTTTTCCATTTCCATTTGTGCATTTACAGCTGCAACATTGGCGGCTTTAGCTTTGGCTTTGGCCTTTCCACGTGCAACGTGCTGCACGGTTGCAATTTCAATGCGTTAATAAAAACAAATGAGTTTCACGCAGCGATCAGCTGCCATTTAATGTAATTATTTTAATACAATTTACAATTGGACTCAGTTAAATGTATGCACTAGTTACCAATGCTTCCTTCCTCTCGGCCCTATCTTCATTACGTACTTAACCAGCTAACAGATTTTCATACAATTTTGTACCAGCTGCTCATCGTGTTACACGTGTCGCTGTGTGCTTAACTCGCATTTATGTTTTGATTTCCATAAGTGTAATTAATATTGTGCATGATAATCAGAAAACAGCAACAGCAACAGCAAGTGCTTACAGCAAATGCTGAAAAAAAAGAGATTTCTCGACCCTTGTTAGCTCCTGAGAAGCGCAAAGAAGGGCGAGATACAAAAAATTGCAGAACTTGTGCGAAAACTCGCGTTTAATTCGTATGAATGGATACAGAAGTGCAATTGCAATTAACTCTCATTTCGTTTCATTCGTTTTTCCATTGCTTTCCCTCGTAAACTACAAAATTTTTTCATCAGAAAGTCTTAATGGAAAAGTAACTATATGAAATATTTGACGTCCTGTAAGATTTCTATGTTATCATTTTTTTTTAATTTGAACATTTTATTAAAATAATTTTTATATTTTTAAACAATTTATTTCCCAAATTTTATTCTTTCACAATTCATTATAATGTTAATTATTTATAACCAAAAAAAAAATTTTAAATTTATTCCATTTTTAATATAATTAAAAAATGCTTATTAACAATACTTTTTTAAATGCTAATAAAATAACAAATTCATTTAATAAGAAGTTAATAAGGCTCGTCTCTGAACTAGAGGATGATTGGAAAGGTACATGTGCAGTGTTTCAACGTTTTTTACTTTTAAAATGTGAGTATTTGCAATTTTCTGAAGAATATCCCTCTATAAATGGCATTAAGGCATCCTCTGCAATCCTTTAAAACTTTGCTAGCGCCATCTGCAGCATGTTTTTATTTGTTTACCAAGCTTTTGGGAAGCTTTAACTGCATTTCGAAATCAGAGAGCTTATTTCACAGTTAATCCACTTAACAGTACCGTTAGCTTACGGTTAAATGTCAGTTGGCCCAAACTACCACATCTATGTAATTTATATAGCATATTACCCTCGACCACGTTACAGATTGAACAACAAATAGAGCTTTAGCTGTTGAAAATAGCTTATGGCCAGGGAAAATGTTTTGACATATTGAGCTTAACCTTTAAACCAGTTCGAAATGGGTTTAAAGTCGTAACTCAGCAATGCATTCGAACTATGCATGATTGATAGATACCCTATAGCCAAGTATCCTAATATGCATTTAAATTTACTTAGATACATTTAAATATTTTAGAGGTGAATCAGTTAACAAGCTTTTTAAATTGGATTAATATACTTTTTGCATTACATATTAATTTTAATAATTAGTAGTGAAATTATGAAAACAAAATTTGAAAATTTCGAGATTATATTGATTAACTTGTTACTGAATCCAATTGGTCTTATATTTAAGATTAACAAGTTTTGGCAATGAGTCTTGGCTCAATTTACACTTTAGACTTGTAAGTTATTAAAGTTTTTATTTTAATAATTTTTAATTTGCATATTTGTATGGTTTACCAATAATTTGTTTTTAATTGCTTGAGATATTTCTTAATATTTATATCTTACTGTTACATACACTAACACTAGTTCATCACACCCTGTTTATGCCCAACTTAAGCACAGGATATCACAAATAAAGGAAAAACAAGTCAAAACCAGCGTAAAAATAAGTAAGTAAATGAATTTTATTTCACTTGTCACTCTCAGGCTCCCTTAAGGTCAAACCTCTCCATTGTTTCCATCTCTCCAGCCTGAACCCCCGTCCGTTACCTCACCCCTCCATTTCACCGCTCCAGTCTTGGCCATTTGCAATCCTTATTCATAGAACGTCGCTGACGTTGTCAACCCAATTATTTGGTTATTAGTTATTTATGAAGCTGCCGCCGTTATTCATGTAAGCCGCTCAACGGGCCAGCGACTGTCCCTCCACGTCCCTCTCATCCGCCCTATTCTCTCTTTACTCCATCCATTCTTCATCCCCTTTAGTTGATCGTCCTCTAATTGCACAGCATGAGTTGGTTTGTCATTTTGGCCGAGTTCGGTTGTTGCCCATTGTGCAGCTAATCAACTGGCGGCAACAACCTCACTGAAATGTCATACGGTGCGGCTACTTATTATGTGGCCAGCAGCATGCGAAAGGGAGGGAAGAGAAGGAAAGAGAGAGAGAGAGGGAGGAAAGAGAGGCAATTGACAGTCGGCTGAAGCCTGTTATTTAACGTTCAATAAATGTTTTTGCATCGATGAGGCAACGCCATGCATAATTTTCATTGATTGTGTTTTAATTAATGCGGCAAGCAACAAAACTGCCGAAAAACAACATGTTGTGTGGCTAAGCAGATACCCTGTAAATGGGTGTAAAAACATAATTAGACACTGCTGCCTCGAATTCATCTGCAAATAAAAAGTTATACAAATTTAAAAGGATACAAATTTAAATAAAATGAAAGTCAAACGAAGCAATAAAAAGCTAATTGTTGGATTTAATAAATTATTACTCTCACTAGTTAAAAAAAAAATGGTATTATGTTTTGTGTGAGTTCGAATGGAAGAAAGATTTCTAATAAATGCCTCAAATCAGGATTTTATTTTTCTAGAAATATTTTACTTAAAGTGTGATTGATATGACAATATATTAAGTTCTCCAAAATCTTTAAGTAATATTAATATGACTACCTAATAACAAAACTGTCTCCATATGAATTGTAATAAAAAGTTGCGGTTCTAATACGCGATAGAATATACCCTGTATTTAAACTCCTCTTCTCATCATCTGGCATTTTGATAGCACAGGTTAATTTCCTATACATTTGCCCCTCTTCTAGTGCCTTAATACTCCCTCTTCACGACATAAGGAGTATCAAATTCTACAGAGTGAAAAAAGTACTGAAAACTTATTGACAAAAAAATAAAGCGGGCAGGCAAACTAACTAACGGCTATTGTTTGGCCAATGGGCCATCATTTACATGGATGTATCGTACTTTCCATACTTTCCTCCCTCCCTTCCGCACTCTCCTCTCCTCTATCCACTCAATTTTCCTCACACTCTGAACTTCAAATTATCGGTTGGCCTGTAGATTCGAAATTATTTTGTAGTGTCTGTGTGTGTATGTGTGTGTATGAGAATATGTGTGTGTGTCCCTTAGAACAATGGCTTTAAATTAAAAGTGGAAATCAGCGGCAAAATGTGCACATCACACACACACACGCACACACACACACACACACACACACACATTCTTTATAGTATCTCTTTCTATCTCTCTCTCTCTCTCTCTCTCTCTCTCTTTCTATTGTGCAACCGCCTGCATTACACATAATACGTGTAATTATTATCATTTTGTGCCATTTTCTATATGGTCAGAATTCAACACAGTGGCGTCCAATCTAACTTCTTTTTAAAAGAAAACCCTTTAAGAAAATCCTATTAATAAATATCTCTCTTTCGAATAAATAAAGCGTAATAAATATATTCAATAAAAAATACTTTCCACTTTTAACTGCCTAAAGACCCGATTTACCTACGATTTAAAGAAAGCCTTCAGTTATATCTGTTGTTATGTATGTAACTAACTCTCTTTATTTAACTTTTGCTTTCTCTGTAATTTTTTTTAAAATTTTTCTATTCTAAATTTTTTCAGTTTCTTAATTTTAATGGAATGATGCATTTTTTTAATCTTTCTTTCTCTATAAATTATTTTTTTTTATTTTATTATTTATTTATTTGATTTACTTTACATAAAATGTATTTGATAGCTCATTTAAATTTTACTGATAATATATTTTCATATTTTTAAATATTTGTTATAGTTTATTGAATTTAGTTGTAGGAGCATATTGATTTTGAACATTAGTAGTTGTGAATTTTGCTTAATCTAAATTAAATAGTTTATTTCTTAGCTCATTGACGTTGCTTCACATCGTAGCCCCCTTTGAGCGACGCCTCTGGAGGTTCAGTTCAGCAGGCCACATGTCCATTGCCAATTTATCGTTGATTGTTAACTATTTATTAACGAATAACCTTATAAATGAGTTCCATAGACACGAACGCACACACACACACACACATACACACACACACACACACGCTCTGACACACAATCACAATGAAAGTGCAGTTGTAGTTGTTGGCCTTTCAATTGCATTCGCAAAATGTAATTTTGTCAAAGTTGAATAACAAACCCAATCTAAAATCAAAACCAAGTCCCGCCCATGGATGTCATACATATCATAGAGGGGAAAATTGCAATAGGAATAAGGATTCAGGATCAGGGGCAGAAGAGTAAAGGTAAATCATTAGCGTATGTTACAAGCACTGGATTGATTTTAATTTGTTGTTCAATTAGCGGCATTCATTCGATTTCAATTTTGTTGCAATCAGTCAAAAATTAGGCGTCCGCTTCTCCACTTTCATTTTGCATATTTCGGCCAACTTATTTTGACACCAACTTTTGGCCACCACGTGTCATGGCCATGTGCGTATTGCGGCTAATGCCTTTTAAATTCCGCCTTCCAATTTGTCATTTAATTTAATTTCAATCTACTGCAATCGTTCAGTACAGCAATTACAAGAACATTTGCCTTTCAATTAAAACAACAACATTTGTAACTCGAAAATATATTAGAATATAGTTTTGAAATCTGAATTAAATTCAATTTAATCTTTTTGAAGCCACACTATCATACTGCAATTCAGTTTGAAAGCTTTTTTAAGAGGTTATTCAATCAGAAGTACAGACAATAATTTTTTTAAATGGTATTTAAATCTGTCAAGATGTCTTTCGATATGAAAAGGCAGCCAGCATTAGTTTAATCGCGCTTTCCTGGAGCTCGGCAATGGAATTTCTGTGAAAAATGTTCAGATATTCAGCTTGAAAAGATCTTATAATGGGATTTTAGTTTAATTTGTTTTATTTATCAGACAACACATTTTTAAAAGCAGAGTGAAGAAAGCAAAAAAAAAACTTGTAAGATTGAATTTATGAAATTCTTTCTAATGAGCAAATTCCAGGGTATCTTGTACTCTGCAAACACTATAAAACTATTCTCTCTTGCAGGTGACATGTATGGCCTATATCTTAGGTTCATTTCATAGATGATTTCTTTAAAATATGCTTAGCCAGGCTTAAAATGACTAGAGCTCACCTGGCAAAGGTAGCTGAAGCTTTGTTAAGACTCTGCGTGGGGAAATGGGAGGAAAGAGACAACGGCTTCAAACAAGTGCTAGCAAATGTGCCGTGAAGAAACCATTTAGGATTAGTTTAAGTTGATACACACAATGCAAGAAGGAGGATGAAAAGGTGGAGGAGATGAGGCCAAGGGAAGTGAGTGAATAACGCCGCTGGAATAGGCAAACAGTACTTAGAAATGGCCAAAGCAGCAACAAAATGTTGACTACACACACACACACACACACACATGCTTTGGAGGACAATACTATTAGTAAGCGAAGGGACCAAAAATACAAGCAAGGAACAGCCAAGAAAAGAAAAGAATAGAACAGACGAAAAGAAATGTTTAGCCGGCATAAGGAGACGGACAAGCAAAATATTGGTAAGACCAAGACACAGGCGTACACCGAAAAAAAATAATTCTAAGTTTGAAGTTTAAAATGCATGACTTAAAAATTCATAAATTTAAAAGTCTGTCAGCAGGATATTATTGTTTAATTAACACAGTACGCGAATAAAACTGCATCCACAGCATAAAACAGGCAAAATGAACCTAAAACATTGGAAATGAAATTCCAAAATTACCAAACTTAAACCATCATTTGGGATTGATTTTTTTCCGAAATCTTAAAGTTTTTTTTCTGTGTAGCAGGGGAAGGCGAAAGAGACAAGGCGGAGAAAGACCGGAAAAAAATGACAAATTTGCAAATGTTAAGACGAAAAGAAAACATCAACATAAGTTATAGGCTTAGTGCGTAATCGTTTTTCGTAAAACGATGGCAGCCAAAACACCGCACAAGCTTCAGTAACAGGAACAGGAGCAGTAACAGTAACAAGGAACAGGGAACAGAGGAAAGAAGAGTGAGAAAGCAGAGGAAAATAAGAGCAGCAGAAACGTTGTTTGTGGTTAAGCTGCTATCAGAGGCAAGTGGCAGCAGCGGCAGCAGCAGCGGCAGCGGCAGCGGCAAATAGCTCAGTTGCAACATGCTGTGGCAACTTGAAAGGAGCAGATTTTGCCGACATCAGAGATGTCAGTCTCAGCACGAAAGTAGGCAACACTCTGTCAACCACCTTTAATTAAGGATACAAAACATTAACTCTACGATATTTCTCGCTCAATTTCATTTAATTTTGCCTGCTGTCATTATCAATAGTTGTTTAAAGTTTTTTTTAATAAATTTAATAATTATATATTTCAATTATCGATAGCGCGTCAGTACTTACTATCGATTTATGTTTCAAGTGTGCTCCAAATGATTTATTGATATATGTAGATAACGTTTCATGCCACCAAACCAACCAAGATATGAAGAATGCGGCATCAGCTGACCAAGAGGCATGCCCCCCGCTCCCTTCCCATCTGGTGCCCCACCACCCTACAACTTGATCCGCAGCTGTCCGACCCTAAAATCCGGTACCGCCTCCCGCAACTTTATCGCTGTTCAAATTAAAAATTCATAAAAGCAAAAATGTGGAATTATTGTGATAAAATAAACACAAGAAAAAGAAGCCGCAACAACGTGAATAAAAGAAAGCAAAGCGAATAGAGAGAGAGAGAGAGAGAGAGAGAGAGAGAGAGAGAGAGAGAGAGGAGAAGGGAGGAGAAATAAAAGAAAGATGGAGGAAAAAAAAGAACGTGACATTGGCCTGGCCACTATGAAATGGAGGAGTGGGAAGGGGCCAGGAGATTGGGTCTGAGGCTGATGATGTGGATAAAATAAACATAGGACATTGGTTTTGCTTTGGCGGCTTGTGTGAGACTGAAAGAGAGAGAGAGTGCGAGAGAGAGGGAATATGGAGACAAGACAGACGAAAGCGTGTTTAAACATTAAAAGGACCATTAGATACGCCTTAAAGTATGCTTCAAGTTGATTATCTTCCATCAGTTTTGTTTGCTTACTTGGAATTGTTTCGCTTCATTTTTCTCGTTTGCAAACACACACACACACATACACATCTCTATTTGGCTATGGTGTACTTTGTGTGTGCGTGTCCTTTCCACAGAGCTTTTGGCTTTACTTTACTTTACTTTACTTTACTGTAAGGCGTCATTTGGCAACAAGAGAGCTAGCCAGGATCCAGGACAAGATTGAGAACGAGAATGAGGACCACGGCCAGTCCGACAGTCGGCGTTATTATAAATTGTGCGCGTGTCCTTGTAAAATAACATCAAGTGAACCTAAAGGCCAGCTCTATACTCCTATTCTCTCCTCCAACCTCCTATCTATCCGTCCATCTACTGTGCCCCACAACGTTGCAAGCTGCGTCCCTGTGCTGATTCTTAAATTACCAAGACTACGCTTTTTTTGTGGCGCTTATTGCTTTTGCCTCCCTTTGAGTGATGAGCGCCAGAGGAGTAGGACCTTTGGAGGGAGGAGAGAGACAGGAGGGGGGTGTATTAAATGTTAGCTATAGCTAAGCATAATTAACCTTGACTTCTACTTAAAACCGTACTCCTCACCTCATTTTAATATTAGTTGTAAATTACAACCTGGTTGTAATTAATAAAAATCGAGTATCTGAATTCATTGCTTACGTTACATATTGAAATCATTGAGCATGTCTATTTCCAAAATATAATTTAACCTGGCATTAAGTTTACCCCTCTACTGATAATCATATATAAATTTCAGCAAATGTGGAATTGGTGGAATTGTGGTGAAATTATTTTTTTATCATTTATTGTCAAGCTAAAAGCAACCAAAACAACAATTTCAATTTATATTAAATAGATTTAAATAAAAAAATAAATTTGTACAAAGAAAAAAGTGTATATTTAAATGTAAACGCTTTGGGGTATCTTAAATGGAAAAGAATTGGCCCTACATTTGTTGCTAAGATTGGGGAAAACCCAGAAAATCCCAAATAGCCCAAAATTAAATATATATGTATAGTATACAATATATATAAATAAAAGAGTATAGCTAGTTGGTCAGATTAGTTAGAGGCTATAATAGTGAGCGGAGAACCCTAGGAACTTAACGCACAGCATAAAAAGAAATCAACTGAAGCTAACTATTTCTTTATAAATGGAATTTATACCTTATCCAACCTTGCCTCACAATTTCCATCAAGGGAAACAATTTTCTTATTGCACTTATTGAACTTTTCGAATCTCTTAATCAAAAACTGTGAAATTCTGGCGTAATGGGAATTGGGAAGTGGTAATTCTACAATCTACAAGTAGAACGATTGCTTTTAATTAGTCAAAATTATCAATGCAATTCCATTAAAACCCTTGCCGATAATCATTGGCGACCATCAGTGACAATTACATTAGTGTCAATTGAAAATCGGAGTCAGAGTCGGAGCCGGAGCCAGAGCCAGAGTCCTCGTTGCCACTCAAGCAGAAGCAACTTGCAACGTGCCACGTGCAACATTGTTTCCCATGCAGTTGAGTGGCCAGCTGCTGGCTTACGGCTGCCTCAGCTGCCTGGCAGCGGGATTGCGCTTCAACCTGCCCAGCCCCGATCTGGACATGGAGCGTCTGGCGAATGCCACAGTTTATGTGGCAAGGCGATACATTGCCACACGCATCAACACGCTCGTCATTCGACGCGATTGCCGCGACTGCAACGATGCTCAGCGGCAGCAGCAGCAACAAATGCTGGATCAGATGCTGCAACAGTTGGCGCCGCAACTGACGCTGCTTTTATACAGTGGCGCCCCACACGAGTCCGTCAGGGACTACACGCTCTTTGTCGTCCACGAGGCACATGCTTTCGAGTGAGTAACAAAATGGCTGGAAGTTCGGAAGAGAAAGGTGCTCTTTTCTGCAACCTTCTTTCCTATGGTACATACACTCAGCCCAACATTTATTCGTACACTCACTTTTTATACTTTAACAGATATCGAAAGTCAAGTCTTCGTAGTTAACAAAAAAAATGTTTTTCCATATAATGAGAGCAGTTATTTTGAATATTTTCCATCTTGAATCTTTTGTCATCTTTTCTTCCTTTTTATTTCGGATTTACTTTTTTGACAATATTGAAATATACTGTTCTTATTCCTTCTATACATTATATTTCGCCATATCCTTGACATATTTCTTAAGTTCTTCTTGCTCTCTTTGTATTTATTGTATTCAATTACACTAGTTTACAGCCAAAATGCAAAGTGAACCAAAGTATTTTTTTCTTATGGACATTGGCCTTCTAAACACGAAAATGGCACTTAAAAAATGGCGAGCTAATGCTGCTTTAACTGGGCCAAAAGTTGTGGATAATGCTCGCCTTTGCCCTTGCACATATACAAGTGCGTTTGGTCGCTGCATGTGAGTACCGCTACAATCGGTGTTTTACTGGTGCTAGGTGTTTCACGTAAATATGCCTTACTTCGCTATCCGTCGATGGATTTGCATAAACTATACCTTATTTTCATTGAAACAGTATCGGCTTTACGATAAACGAGTAAAAAAAATTGTATCCTTATGATTTATATTTTTTCCAGGACGATATGTTAGCATTCGAACTCAAAAAATCGCAAAAAACGCCCATTTTCGAACTTATTAAAATCGCTAGCACCTGAACTGCTAAACCGATCTTAATACTCTATGAAAGAAAGTTGAAGACAATTAACTTACCTTTAATTTAAGTTCTTGTTCGGCCAAATCAGATCTGTAGAAATGGAAATATACTCAAAAGTGTTGGAGTAACCTTGAAAATTCGAAAAATTTCGAATATTTCGAAAACGCTTTCATGAAAAAAATTGTAAGTGCCATTTTCGTGTTTAGAAGGCCAATGTCCATAAGAAAAAAATACTTTGGTTCACTTTGCAAAAAAAAGTTTTAATTTTGTAAACTAGTGTTATTTAACTATCCCGTATCTCTTTCGTCTTTACTTTTTACACCAATCTCTTTTTTTTTACGGCTACGTAATTATTCCTTCTCTTATTTATTATTTTTGTTATTTATCATAACATTTTCAAAATAGAATTTATTAAAATTACACTACTTTTGTTATTACTGATCATGTTTTCTAACTCCATTCATTCTCTTTCCACTATTTGCTGCTAAATATTCTCCTCTAATAATATCTCAATAAATATTTTTCTCCTCTCTATTTCTCAAAGCCATATGTATCTCAATTATACGTACACGCTGAACGAGCGGGAATTTTACTTCTTGGTGGTGCTGTTGTCCCGTCAGGAGGAATCACAGCTCCGGGATTCGGTCGATAAAATCTGCTATGTGGCACTGATGAATCGAGTTATCAATGTGGTGGTGCTGGCCCAAAGACACGACGGAGAGATTGCCCTGTATGCCTATCGGCTCTTTAACAAGGACTGCACTCCGGGCATCAATGCGTATCAAAGTAATCGATTTCTATCGAGTGGAAATCTTTTTCGCGATGAGCTTTTTCCGCTGAGGTTTAAAAATCTCAATAATTGTGCTATTAATGTGACCGGTCACCAATTGCCGCCGCATTTCATGTATCAACCGGCAGATGGCGCACCATTGTCTGAAAATGGTTCATTTATCGATATCCAAGCACTGCGCGGTGTCGATGGGGAATTGCTGCGACTTTTGGCGACGGCCTTGAGATTTAAAATTCGCCTCATGATTCCCGAGGAGAAGAGCGACATCTTCAGCGAAGACACCGTGAACGGTTGTTTTGCCCAGGTAAATGTTAATAAATTAATGAAAATATCTGATATCGATGGCATACCAAACAACATCAAGCTCGATACATGTTTTACAATTTTTTAATTTCGATATCGATAGTATTTTAAGTATGAAATTTAAATTAGCAAATAAATCACAAATATCTATAGGTCTTTAAACTGTTATCAATATAATTTTCAAACGAATTCTAACAAATTTGTTTGCCTTCTTTTCCAGCTGGCTTCTGGTAAGGCGGACATTGCGGTTGGCGGCTTCAGTGGCTCGGATCCGCGTAGAGTGCAGTTCACCACATCCGTGGTTTATCACCAGAGCTACTTCATCTTTGTGGTGCGCAAGACACGATACTTTGGACCCTTTGGTCAGTTGATGCGTCCATTTAGAGGCAAGGTGTGGTTCTGTCTTTTGTTGAGCTTCCTCATCGCTTTGATCTGTGCACGTTGTATGGGGAAGCGAGTGGGATTAAAGCATCCGCTGGAGAATCTGTTGGCGACGACGATCGGAAATGCGGTGCCAGTGCATCGATTACCATCCAGCGGATTCCTGCGTCACATGATGGCCAATTGGTTGCTCCTTACGCTCGTGCTGCGTTGCGCCTACCAAGCGAAGCTCTTCGACGTGCTGCGGACGAATCCACAGAAGGGTTTGCCCATTGGACTGAACGGTTTGTTGCAGCAGAATTATACCTTGATCAGTACAGGGTATCATGACTTCTATCTGCGTCATATGACACGTGTCATCAACGCCAATTTCTCGCAACGCTATCAGATGGTCCAGGAGGCGCCACCAGGCTCCAGACTTGCCACAATTTCCCTGCTCAACAATTTGGCGCATTGGAATATGCGCAATCGGAACTCGAGTCGATTAACCTACATCCGGGAACCAATTTATCTCTATCAGCTCGTCATTTACTTTCAACACAACTCCATCTTTAAGTTCACCTTCGATCGGAAGATCGGCCAGTTGCTCAGTTCCGGCGTCATAAGTCACATCGAGCGGCGTTATCTCCAAGTCTCGTATGCCGATCTGAACAATGTTCAGTTGGTGCCACGCATCACAAATCGCATGTTAAAGGGCGTCTATCGTTGTTTCGCTTTTCTAATGGGCGTGGCAAGTTTTTTCTTTCTACTTGAGCGTCTGACGCTGCGTTGCCGTACTTTGCGGCGCCTCCTCGACCGCCTGCAGTAAGAAAAAAGGATGCGAAATTTTGATTAAGACAAACAGAAGATATTATAACCCAGAGAAAGTCACTTCAAATCTGTGTAAGGCATAAACATTTTTTGGAATGAGCTCAAGCAAATGATTGGAAAAGAAGATCTCCAGAACAAGACCCAGTTCTGGAATTTTTTTTTAATATGACTTGGTTCCAAATAATGTTGAAGGCAGAAGTCAAGCGAATCTCCACGAATATTAACCTAAACCTACATATTCCAGTAAAAAAACCTTATAAAAATGATCAGAAATAAATATACTTGCACTATTGCAGAAAATTGTTAAAACATTATTTCGAAGCTTAAACTATATTTTGAAGGATATAACTCTGAGTTTTTGAGATTTTTCAATGTTATGCAAGAAGTCTTATTCGGGACTGTTATAGCAAACACTAGCGAATTCAAAGTTAAAAATTTTGGGACACAAAAATATAAGCCATTTAACTTTTTTTTAGCATTTGACTCCAAATAAATACAGTCGAACTTCCCTAACTCGAATTTTCTCTAACTCGAACAAAATCGAGTGGCAATAGCGTTTACTGAGCAAATTTCAGACAAATCTGCTTCCGTATCTCGAACTTTTATAAGTCGAATTTCTCCGTAACTTGAACAAAAATATTGGCCCGTGCTTCTGTAAGTCGAATTTTTCGGGAAAATCTCCAATAAAATTTAAATTTTTTTTCGTTTCTGTTATATGCTTTTGTTACCGACTCGTTTGGATACGTAATATTGATGTACATTAACATATTGTGATGCAATATGGTAGAATTTTGCATCAACAATTACATTGGTTGGTGAATTTGCTTCAGGAAAGACGTACTTTATGTGCTTCCTTGCCAGCGCATCAGTGTATTAAAATGTTTAAAAATGTTTAAAGAATTATTCAAACTTATTAATCAAGAAATTTGAAAGTAGACCAATTAAATTGATTTTGATGAAAAATATGGTATCTAAGCAAAAAAAGTTTTCATTGTATTACAAAATGGAAAATGAATTATGATGATATTTGAATCGGGAACTTCTTCCGGGTACAGCAAAAGAACAAAGAAACCAATTTTTGAGAATATTAATAGGTCTTGAACAAACTGGAATCCTTTTTTGTTGAAAATAACAAGAAAAATTTGCAATTTGAAATGTATTTATGATTGAATGCATTTGTAGTTTCTTTTAAAAAACTAAAAAAAAATTCGAACTTTTTTCTTGGATAATGGTGATTCGAGTTAGGGAAGTTCGACTGTAGTTCATTCATGAAGTCCGATAACTGACGCAACTTGATTGCCGGCACTCTAAACTACATATATGTACATATTTACCTGTGACAACGAACGTTTGTTTTGAGGAATGCATTTCTGCGATACCTCTGCTTGTCAAGTCAAAGAAAACACTGATAGAGTTTCTGAAAATTCGTAGTTCAGTAAGAAAAAGTATTATTTTTTGATCTATCGTTTAAAACGTGCGTCTATAGTATAGACTCTATAGTCAACATGTTTTTAAAACTAAATTAATATCTTGACTATAAAACTGTGTTATACGTGTTTTTCGTTTAACTATTGCTGTCCTTCCAAAACAATAAAATTTTAGAACAATTTTTTTAATTTAAGAAAATGTTATCTGTTTTTTGTGAAGAAAAAGCAGTGTGCATTTGTGTCTAGTAGGTGTAAAAATAGATGTAAATAATTCTTTTTATATCTAAAGGCTGCTTAAGGGGTATCTCGTAGTCGTGCTCGCTTTCTGAGACCGTTTTTAGATACTTTAGTATTTGGTTTATAATCTCGCAGATGTAGTTGTGGCACAAAAACACACACATAACTACACACATTCTAAAACCTTGCCACATGCTGTATGTTTGACACTTTCGACGGATTTGTTGCAAGCACAGAGCCCTTAAAAATTGATTTAAGTCATGTAATGCATGACCAACAGCCATGCCCACATCCCGCCCACCCATGTGTGTGTGTGTGTGTGTGTGTGTGTGTGCGTGTGTATAAATGTGTGTGTGTGTGTGTGTGCTTGGGGCAAGCGGCAACTGGCCAAGCGGCACGGAGCACCACTTGAGTTAAGCTGCGCAAACGTTTGCATAATCACGTTCCAATTTAAATTGCTCTATTTGCCGCTTGCTCTCTCTGTGTTGTTGCACGAGTGTTAGATGGGTGTGGAGAGAGGAAAGTGGGGGGGGGGATAATGTGGCAGGGGCATGTGGCAAGGCGTTGGCATTGGCATCTCTCAAATAGGAAAAACTTTTATTAGCTGGCGCCGCCAGAGCGTGGTTGTTGATGCTGTGTCCATTCGAACCATCCGACACCACATACAACCGACAAATTCCCTTTTTACCCTCCACACCTTTGCCCCCTCCCTTCCCTCAGCTAACCACTCAATTGTACTCTCTCCCCAACTCCAAGTTACCTCATTGCGTCTCAACATCTCTTGTCATTTGTTTGTTGGGTGTGTAGAACTATAGCAAAATGTGATTGTGATTTCTCTATCCATCTCTCTTTTTTTTACTACTTTCTTTCCCTTTCCAGATGCAAGGAATTAAGGTGATAGCTTCTCGCATAGCTGTTAAGCATGTTTTTAAAATAGCTCTTAGCTCGGCCAAATGAAAGCAGCAATAAAAACTGGAATTGATTTTCACTTTTTTCACTTGACTTATCTTGGAATTCTCGAGGGCTTGGGAACTAGTTCAGCTGTTGTTGAACGGGTGAATCTGAATAGTTTCTGAATGATTTACTAAATGTACTCACAAATACGTCAACACCGAATTGAATGTGTAGTAATTGACCTAATAAGCCTTAACCAATATTATTAAGTTTGTTCCGAAATTCCTTTATTAGTTTATCTTCTAGTTACACGCTAGTGCCGAAATTTTCCTTCTCATTTATTGGTCTGCAATTTTTTGATTGATTTAGTTCATCATAGTAATTGTCTTAAAAAATAAAATTTATGAAGGTTAATTCCGAAAATAGTTTTTTGATAGATTCTCCCTTATTTTACGCTAGTGCCGAATGTCAGAAATTTTTCGACTAATTTAGTATTAGTGATTTATTTATATATTCAATTACTGTATTCATGCTTAATTATTACTCACGCTAGTGCCAAAAATTCTTCGGAACTAGATTCAATCATTCACACTAGTGCCAGAAGTGCTTTGGAACTAGATCCAACAATCGTATTACTGCTAATAAAACCTAAAATACTCAATTAATTTATCTGTTCTTTTTTATCCGAATTGCTTCAGTCGTACCCACGCTGGTACCGCAAGTACTTCGGAACTAGTTCATTAGTCCCAGCGATTGCACTTCTCATTCCGGATGATGGGAAAGCCGCTAGAGCCGTTGTCCGGGGTGCGTTTGACAGGTGGAACTCGCACGCCGATGCCCGGATTGCGTTGATTGCGATGAAAATCGATGGTGAGCATTTCCCAGTCAAAGATCTGGTCCTTAATCACAAACAACTTCATGCGCAATTGACGGAATAGTTTACGAAGTTTATTGTAGTCGGGATCCTCATCGAAGCCGAGCTGGTGACAATAGTTGAGGTACACGGAGAACTCGCTGGGAAATCCCTGACAGAGTTTCTCATTGCTAATTGAACGCTTCATCTCGTGAATTCGCTCGTATTTCTGTTGCTTAGTGGAGGCTTTCAGACTCTGCCAGGGCAGATTACCCCGCAGAAAGTAGATGAGGACATAGCCCACGGAAATGAGATCATCCCGACGCGACTGCTCGACACCTTCGTGGGAGGAGATCGAGGTGAATCTAGCTGTGCCCGTCAGACTGCAATCCTCCCGGAAAGGTATATGCACCAGGGTATTGGGATCCCAATACTTCTTCGACAATCCAAAGTCAATCAGATGTAGTCTCTTGCATGTAATGTCACGGCCAATGAGGAAATTATCCGGCTTAATGTCCCGATGCACGAATCCGCGACCGTGGATTTGCTCCAAACGCAGAAGCATCTCATCTGCCAGCAGCAGAACCGTCTTAATGGTAAAGCATCGACTGCAAAACTCAAAGAGATAGTCCAACGAGGGTCCCAGCAACTCCATGACCATCGCACAGTAATCATCTTCCTCTGAGAAGTAATGTATCTGCGGTAGTCCCAACGCTGGACGTATGGCCCGATAGACACGATACTCATAGGCTAGCTGAGGATGCGGTGTCCCAGCTTTCTCCACCTTGATTGCAACCTTCTCGCCAGTGTACAGAGATCGCCCCAGATAGATATCCCCAAAGGAGCCGCTGTCAAACTGTCCTAGCACCTTGTAGTCACCCACAAAGAACTCACGGACCTCGCTCTCCTTCAGTTTCTCCATTCTTCCCCAAGACTGTTTAAATACTGCAACTTTTTATTAACACAAATTTGAATATTCTCAAATTTTCTACTTTACTTAACTCTCGAAATTCTACAAATACTTTAAAACAATATTTAAAAAAAAAGCTTAAATATAATTACTTGATAATTGTCACAATGACATTAGCTACAAATGAATAATAGAGAATAGAACTAGTGGTAGTTACATCAATCTATCTGAAAATCTTTGAAATACTGACATCAAAATATCGACAACTCGACTTTCGCGGCAGCGATTATCAAGTGCTTTAACTTGATAATTTTGTTGACTATCAATCGAGTTAATTAAATCGATTATTATGAAAAATCAACAACTCACTGGAGTTTTTTCATCGTAGTTGATTTGCAGAATTTGCATTTCAATAAGCAGTTCGATTCACAGTTTAAATTCACATTCCTACTTTAAAATCATGAGATTTCTAAACACATTTGAGGGGCCTCTAAAATGTAGAAAACATACCCATATTAAGTATATCTGTCGCTGTCCTGAACCTCCTATAAAGTTGACAGATTCAACTTTGGCCGTAAGTCTAACTTTCCCGTCAGTAATTTGATGCAATTTTCAAGTTCAAACTGACCTACCAATTTGCTATTTTTTTGCGAAATCTAATAATCGATTGCTAGAATCCGATTAAATGAAACTTGAGTATTCCTACTCGTATTAAATTGATTTTTTTCTGTTCAAATTTGTGAAAATTAAAACGATAAAATTTGCAGAACTTGAAGTAGTTTTAAAGCGAAAAGAGATGGACGACAACAAGAAGCTCGATGATGATTGTGGCTGATGGGCTGACATGGTCTCGGTTGACGGTCTACAGAGTGATATCACTGCGGACGGCAGTCCGCGCTAGTGACGAAAGCAGCACGAAGGGTGCGAAGGCGACTAGCATATATACACAGGAAGAATGGAAGATTTGCTATGACTGTCCGATCAGGTCGAGTTATATACCGATCGAAAGGTATCAACTTAACTTACAAATGTGCATACTAAGACTTTTGAAAACTCACCTGGTTCGTGAGATAAACAGGTGTAAGTGGGAGGGAAAAAATTTAAACTATTGGAGCTAATGGGGCCGTTGGAGCCTTTTTGAATGTTCGTTGAATTTTTTACAATTCTCATTAAAAATACGCGTCGAATGACACCTCGATTATCGAAATCGGACAACTGGTTCGAAAGATAATTAATTTTGAAATTTTTAGGGGCCTTCCGAAAATGAGATGAAAAGTCAGTCTGTCTGTGTGTTTGTTTGGATCAAATCGTTGATTTAGCGGAAAAGTTTAAATGAGGACTTGTTCCTGCACAAAAATCTTTAAACGTTTGTTCTACGACTTTTTCGAAAAATAGCTAGTTTAGCGGGAAATCGCTAAAAACCGGTAAAATTGAAACCCTTATAGCAGTCAAACGATAAAAGCTACAGATGCGATCTATATATCGTTGAAAATGTATTTTGAAGGGCTGTTATGCATACCTTTTAACTTTTTTTCTAAAGTACACAGGTAAATTGCTACAGGTGAAATAAGGTATTTTCCCCCACATTTTGGCGGTTTTTGAGAAAACGCCGCTAACGATTTTTTTTAAATTTCAATATTTTTTAGTTTGTAAAATTTCGCGTTTTTTAATATATGACACAAAAAATTTTACCGATAGGTTTGGAAGATATAACCTATTAACTGAATATATACGTTTTACTTTGAATTGGAATAGGGCAGCAGCAACAAAGTGTCATAGCAGCCAGTTTGTTTGTTTGGATCAAATCGTTAATTAAGCTTAAATGTTTGAATGAGGACTTGTTCCTGTTCAAAAATCTAGAAACGTTTGCTCTACGACTTTTTCGAAAAATCGCTAGTTTAGCGGGAAATCGCTAAAAACCGCTAAAATTGAAACCCCCATAGCATCCAAACGATAGAAGCTACAGATGCGATCTATATACCGTTGAAAAGGTATTTCGAAGGGCTCTTAGGCACTGCTTGCAGCGTAATGGAAATTACCTGTTAGCTGAATATATACATTTTACTTAGAGTGGGAATAGGACAGCAGCAGCAAAGTGTCATAGCACCCAGAGTTTAAGAGTGCTGATAGCTTTTGCGCTGGGCATGCGTGTTTGTAAAGGGGACCAGTGTTGCCAGACAATTTGTTTTAGCTTGTACAAGCAATAATCAAAGTTGACAAAGCTATACTGTCAAAAAATATTGCAATTTCAAAATTTCTGATGTCTTATTGAAAAATTTCTGATATCCCATAAAAAAAACCTCTTTACACGGTAAAAGTCTAGTGACGAAAACATTTTCATGCCCCAAAATTTCTGATATCCAATTTTGTGACGAATAATATTAAGTTTTATATATAAATTATTTAAAACAAAACTTTTGCATTCGGCACTGCGTAGAACAGTGAGTGAGTTTTATTTGGTATGAAGAATTGATACATTGTAGCGCAAAGTGCCGAGTGACAAAATTTTGTTTTAAATACACACACACACACACTCCCACACACGCACATACATACACTCCCACACACACACATACATACACACACACACAGAAAGTAAACACAGAATGCGTGTGCGTATCGATTATCTGTGCCGTACACGATACCAGACGGCGACAATTCGTAGACGGAATGTGAGAATGAGACTGGGAAAGGCAGAGACTGGGACTGAGACTGGAATTGAGACTGGGACTGAGGTAAGGAGCACAATGATGGGTCGTCGTCGTGGTAGGACGACGGATCAACTAGCCAGTAATAATGTCTTTCGCTGACATTTGACATTTTGGCTATATTTCACTCACTTTGTGACAACTGGCAACTTGGCATTCAAATATAACCCACAGCCAGCAGCAATGGCAATGCCCAGGGAACACAACTGCCAGAGTGTAGACTGCCCTCCTCAGTCCCTCACTCCTCACTCCTCTTGACGCCTAACCCCTTACCCCTTACTTCTTACCACATTACCCTTCACCCCAAACGACTGATGTTAGCGAACCCAAAATCTATAGTCAGTTCCAGTTGCGGGCTCAGTTATTCATTCATGCTCACATGTTTTAGTACAACAAGTATGCGCTAATCGAGTATACTTAAATATGGGATGCCCTGCACTCTGTCTTAAGATATGGGATCGTAATGAAATTGTTGAAAACTATTATTTAAATTTAATCAATAGAGACTTTGAAAGCGAATAAAATACTTTTTTTACACTGTTGTTCATAATTTATATTCAAATTACAAAGCAAACTTTAGCGGCATTAGTATAAATCAATCGACAATCAGAATTTTTACTCGTGATCAAAATAGTAAAAGTTCAGGAGACGCACTAGCTCTCCAGCGGACAAGAGGCGAATGCGAATACGAATGTGAAGCTCGCGCTGACGGCAACTTTTTTAATAATATTTCGCACATTTGGAATGATCCAAGACTCTAGCAATGGTTTTTGTTTTAAATGTTGTTAAACTGCTCTCGATTTATAATTTTATGCCCAACGCTGCTTTATGGAGATCGCAGTCGCTTTTTCTCTGTCTGTTACATAAATTTGGATAAAAGCAATAATACCCACTTTTGCTAAGCATTTTCTATGGTAGCAGGGTATAATAAATCCCATAAAAAAACCTCTTTACGAGGTAAAAGTCTAGTGACGAAAACATTTTCATGCCCCAAAATTTCTGATATCCAATTTTGTGACGAATAATATTAAGTTTTACACATAAATTATTTTAAACAAAATTTTGGCACCCGGCACATTGCGCTAAAATGTTTCAATTCTAATACTAAATAAAACTCACTGTTTTGCGCAGTGCCGAATGCAAAAATTTTGTTTAAAATAATTTATGTGTAAAACTTAATATTATTCGTCACAAAATTGGATATCAGAAATTTTGGGGCATGAAAATGTTTTCGTCACTAGACTTTTACCTCGTAAAGAGGTTTTTTTATGGGATATCAGAAATTTTTGAATAAGACATCAGAAATTTTAAAATTGCAATATTTGATGTGATTTGTTGTGTAGAGTTTTCTTAAATTGTCAAAATGTGGGAAAAAATACCTTATTTAGCCTTATTATTAAAAAAAAACTTTTAAGGTATGTCTAAGAGCTCTTCGAAATACCTTTTCAACGACATATACATAGATCGCATCTGTAGCTTCTATCATTTGGATGCTATGGGGGCTTAAATTTTAGCGGTTTTTAGCGATTTCCCGCTAAACTAGCGATTTTTCGAAAAAGTAGAACAAACGATTTTATATTTTTGATTATAAAATGATTTATCTGCCGCAAAAAGAATTCACCACTTGCAAGCAGTAAATTTTCGCATTACGCTGCAAGCAGTGTACATACTGCATATGTATGTACATTAGGGTGTCCCTATTTGGTCAAAGTCAATATTTTTAAACGCATACGGGCTAGTTCTGTTCATTAGGTCCTAAAGCACTCAGAAATAAATTTTTACCTCAATCGGAGTATGATAACCCGTGCCGACTTGGATCGGAAAATTTAAAGATTATATGGGACAAAAAAAATTTTTTTTTTTTTTAATTTTTTATTTTTGTATTTTGTTTATTAGGTCCTAAAGAACTCAAAACCAAGTTTTCACCTTAATCGGAGTACGATAACCCATTCAAATTTGCATCGAAACATGAAAAAACAGTATTTTAACACTGATTATACATTTTTCGATGAATTTTCATGTTTCGATGCAAATTTGAATGGGTTATCGTACTCCGATTAAGGTGAACACTTGGTTTTGAGTTCTTTAGGACCTAATAAACAAAATAAAAAAATAAAAAATTAAAAAAAAAAAAATTTTTTTTTGTCCCATATAATCTTTAAATTTTCCGATCCAAGTCGGCACGGGTTATCATACTCCGATTGAGGTAAAAATTTATTTCTGAGTGCTTTAAGACCTAATGAACAGAACTAGCCCGTATGCGTTTAAAAATTTTGACTTTGACCAAATAAGGGACACCCTAATGTACATGCAGTAGTGTAAAGGTAAAAGGTATATTCAGTTAATAGGTAATATCTTGTCCAAACGAATTTTGACAGATACGTGTTATATGTCAAAAAACGCGGAATCAAATTGCCTATAACATATAACATATTTTAAAGTGATCTCATGTGTAGATTTTTCTTAAATCGCCAAAATGTGTAAAAAAATACCTTGTTTCACCTGTAGCCGTTTACCTTTTTACTTAAAAGAAAAACTTTGAAAGTATGCCTAAGAGCCCTTCAAAATACCTTTGCAACGATATATAGATCGCATCTGTAGCTTCTATCGTTTGGATGCTATGAGGGTTTAAATTTTAGCGGTTTTTAGCGATTTCCCGCTAAACTAGCGGTTTTTCGAAAAAGTCGTAGAACAAACGTTTCTAGATTTTTGAGCGGGAACAAGTCCTCATTCAAACTTTTAAGCTAAAACAACGATTTGATCTATACAAACAAACAAACAAACAAACAAACAGACAGACTGACTTTTCATCTCATTTTCGGAAGGCCCCTAAAAATTTCAAAATTAATTATCTTTCGAACCAGCGGTCGGATTCTGATGATCGAGGTGTCATTCGACGCGTAATTTTGATTAGAATAGTTAAAAATTAAAAAAAAATTCAGAAAGGCTCCAACGGCCCCATTAGCTCAAATCATTTAAATTTTTCCCCTCCCACTTACACCTGTTTATCTCACGAACCAGGTGAGTTTCCGAAATTCTTAGTATGCAAATTTGTAAGTTAAGTTGATACCTTTCAATCGGTATATAACTCGACCTGATCGGACAGTCATAGCAAATTTTCCATTCTTCCTGTGTATATATGCTAGTCGCCTTCGCACCCTTCGTGCTGCTTTCGTCACTAGCGCGGACTGCCGTCCGCAGTGATTGGTGTGTGTATATAGCAGACAGACTAAATGTTTGGCAGTCTGTCAGTTCAATGGAAAGACGGGAAGCAACATATTTGCGTCAAACAGGAGTCGCCAGTCGAAGCTGAAACAGGAAGATTCCTTTGGGCTGATTCGAAATCGGAGTCAGTGTCAGAATCGGAGTCGGAGTCAGAGTCAGCACTGAAGGGAGGAGCACTGTGATGGCCATTATCATCAATGGCAGCAGCGACATCAGTCGACGGCATTTACATCATAACATGGCCACGGCTGATGGACAGACAGACAGACAGATAACCAGCATTAGCATTAGCAGCATGATGGCGACAGCGTGCTGCAGGCACAGTTCCAGGTCCAGAGCCTCGTCCAGCTTCGATTTCACATTGTACAGTGAGTGGAGGGTTGGAGTGAGGAATAGGGAGGGGCTTGGCACACGCTGTTGTTGTTGGAAACATGCGGGTAAATTATCTTTTCATTTCCGTCAACGTCCTTCGTGGGCAATTGCCACGTCCAACTCAACCAGAGATTCGAGTGGAGCTGGGGCGACTGCGAAATTCAGTTCAATTGTTGGCTCTTAAGCTTTTTAGCAGCCTTCCCCTTGACTCCCACCTGCCCGCCCCTTCTGACAAGTCCCCTCAAGTCCAATGTCGAGATTCATTAAGGATGCCGCGAAAGGACAACGGCAAAAACAATGGACACATCCTGGACGACGAAACGTCGCGTGTGCGCCTCTTAAAAGCAGCTTAAATCAAATTTTCGTTTCGCTAATTGTTTCATCAAATTACACACATACACACACATACCCGCACACACCCTCACAGTCCTCTTTTTGTGCGTGCACTTTTTACTAAAAGTTCGCTTTCGTAAATTGCGATACGCGCTTAATGCAATCATTTATCATCCTGGCTTAAAGCCACAGCACTTATCGATAACATTTTCTTTTCGATAGGCGGCATAGTGCTTTTGTAGAACCAGTTATATAACAAGAAGATAAAACACAATATACAGTCGAACTTCCCTAACTCGAACTTCCCTAACTCGAAGTCTCTCTAACTCGAACAAAATCGAGTGGCAATACTAGGCAAATTTCATACAATTCTACTTCCCTAAGTCGAAGTCTCCCTAACTCGAACTTTTTTCGTGGATAATGATGATTCGAGTTAGGGAAGTTCGACTGTAACTCACAAACAAAAAGTAAATCAAGAGGATTTATCGATAGAGGTTTGATTAATTTGCAGCTAACGAATGATTTTTAAATTGCGATTTAAGTTATAGTTTTTAATTAATTGATAAAAATCATAGCCACAGCTTTCTACATAGGGAATCAGTTTACTTGAGTTATCAATTTCAACTTTTATCGATAGTTTCGCTAGGAAGAAAAAACGATCAAGTTTTCTAATTAACGATAGCTAGCATTGACAGCATTAATTTAATAAAATTATCGATAATTATGAGCACACAATTGATCATTCGTTATCTATATCATATCATATCTAAAAAATGTGCTTTCTGAAGTTCTTTTTCTTCTAATTGGTGCTAAGGAAAAGTGCATAACTATTAATATATTTTACATGAGTGTTATCGATAGCTATATGAATGCAAGTGGCAACGTAAGTTTAACTGAGAAAGTTTTTAAATGTGTGTTTCGAGAGATTCTTAGGTTAGAAAAAAAAAACGATAGATTATTCCAAGCGAATGATAAAAAAGTATAAATATGTAATTTCTACGATTGCTATCGATATGTGCTGAATCACACATGATCAGGTGGCAACTCTGCAGTTGTTCACTTTGTGTGTCTGTCGGTCTGTCTGCCTTCAAACGTGTTGCATGCTTAATTTGCAACGAATTCCCCAATGCGCTGTGATAACTACCAAATATGAACGTGACAAAAGTTGTTGATGACAACAACAACAACAACAACGACAACAACGACAACAACAAAAGCAGAGACGAAACTGCAATTGCAATGGAGTAAGAGATCAGGCTGCTTGTTGCTAAACGGGGGGGACATGGCGGAAAGAGGAAAGCGCCGCACAACAAACAGCAAAATAGAAATGACTTTAATAGCTCATCAATGATTCAAGCGGAAATCCGGGCTGTCCAAGTGCAGTCGGTTTATTGGATACCGGAAAGGCATTATGTTGCCGCTTGCCACTTGCCCCACGTTGTGTACCGTTAGTATCTGCTACCGTTAGTCCAGGCTGTTGGCGTCGTCGTACAGTGGATAATTTGACAAAAGTATAATATGTATAAAGATAAAGCTGTTTTATTTAAAACTGGCATTATAAAAAATTTTTCACCAAGTATTACTTTGCAAAAATTAGAAGAAATCATATAACTTTCGCACATAAAATATTTTTACATTAAATAGATTCTATATTCTATAGATTCTATATTATAAAACGTAATTTATTGATAAATCCTATATTATCATCCCGTTTTTTACTTTTAAATTGCATTTTTTTGACTCTCTTGACTGCATTTTTAATTTATTTATTGAAGACATGAAATACAACTGTCATATTTTAAAATTTTTGTAATAATTACTTAAATATATTTAATAATACTTCTCTAAATCCTCGAAAGCATATTTGCATTGACGATTTTATCATTTCCAATAGCGATACCAACTCGTTTGGGGAATTTGATGTGCAAAGTTTTTAAAAGAACTTAATCTTAAAATTATTGAAAAATTTTATGAAAAATGCCTTTAACTAACTGATAATAATAATGAAAATGAATAATAATTTGGTTAATTCTCTTGGCAAATTTACCAACTGGAAATTTGATTTTTGTCACTGTTCGTCGCAATACTTCTGGTCTATGCTGTTGTTGTTTATTTGTTTGATTGGGCTGACTGACTGACTGCTCGCCTGCCTGCCTGCCTGCCTGCAGCTGTATATGTGTGTGTGTGTTGGTTATGAGTCTGCTTAGCTGAAATGATTTTCACGCTGCCTCCAAAAAGTATGAACGAAATTTGCATATTGTTTTGCCATACGACAACGCCCTACAATTTGACAGCCCATATGTGTGTGTGCGTGTGTGTGCGCGTGTGTGTGTCTGCTTTTGTGTGCAACATATGCACCCCTTATTTTGAGTGGAAATCAACAACTCCCTTTAGTCCTTTTTCACCTGTGCCGGCATCGACCTCTGTGAAGCTCTCTCCTATCCTGTCCAATTGCCACGCCCACTCTTTGTGGCATCGCCACCGCCTGGACCTGGACCTGGAACTGGGCCTGGGCCACAGCCAACAGAGAGTTGGCTTTATCTCTGTGTTGTCTGTGTTTGTCTGAACATATCTGCATCATTATTATCATCATTATAGATGGCACACGGCCAGTGGCTATGTGACAGTAGCCTCGCTTGGCTTTTGTATCTCATTTATTATGCAAATCTCAACCCAGTGACAGCGACAGAGATGAGAAAGAGTGAGAGAGAAAAGGGGGAAAACTGAAACTGCAGCTCGTATTCGGAAATTGGGAAACAACTGGCAGACCATGGGCGACAAATGGTCAACAACATCAGTTCAAAAATTGCAGCTTCAACTTGCAGCAACTCTTTCCCTTCTTTATTTTATTGTTTATTTACTTTTTTTACTTTAAAGTAGTATAAATCACACACACACACATACCTACAAACTGACCTATTACAATTTTTGCATGTCTATTGCCTGTTCAAATACGAAAATGATTTTTATTCGCTTACAAATCGCTCTTAAAAAGTCAAACAAAAACGATTAAATAAGAATTATTTAAATTAAGTGTATGAAAATGTGCGACTAGCATTTACCCTGTAAACAGAAATAGAGCATTTTTTATAACTGCAACTCTTAAAATGGTATTATGTACTACGATCCTGACAAAGAATATATTGTATCACAGTATTTAAACTAAAGAAAATCTAGAAATAATACGTATACGGTCATTAAATTACATCATTTTCTGTGGTTTTCTAAAAATTTGTGAAATTTAACGGAAAATAGTACAAATAAATTGTATTAGACGTAAAAATTAAATAAAATTGCGTCAATGGAAAACATAATTTAAATACAATTAAATATAGTTCACAGATCAAGCGACGCCTGCACACAAACTCCTAGAGAGAAGAGAAAGGGGAAGAGAGTGTGGAAATTGGGAATGCGGGAGGAATTTTCGCATGGCAATCATAAAAAGTAAATAAAAAATTCAATTTTTATACACGCTTCAATGTTAATCAATTACGTGATTTAATTGAAAACGCCAAAGTCAATAACAAAATCCAAACAAAAAATAATAATAAATATGTATGTACATATGTATTAGGGTGTCCCTTAGTCAAAGTCAATATTTTACGCATACGGGCTAGTTCTGTTCATTAGGTCCTAGTTCAGAAATAATTTTTACCTTAATCGGAGTATGATAACGCGCCGATTTGGATCGGAAATTTTAAATTATAGGGACAAAAAAAATTTTTTTTTTTAATTTTTTATTTTTTTATTTGTTCATTGGTCCTAAAGAACTCAAAACCAAGTTTTCACCTAATGGAGTACGAGAACCCATTCAAATTTGCATCGAAACATGAAAATCATCGAAAAATGTATAATCAGTGTTAAAACACTGGTTTTTCATGTTTCGATGCAAATTTGAATGGGTTCTCGTACTCCGATTAAGGTGAAAACTTGGTTTTGAGTTCTTTAGGACCTAATGAACAAAATAAAAAACTAAAAACCTAAAAAAAAAAAATTTTTTTTTTGTCCCATATAATTTTAAAATTTTCCGATCCAAGTCGGCACGGGTTATCATACTCCGATTAAGGTAAAAATTTATTTCTGAGTGCTTTAGGACCTAATGAACAGAACTAGCCCGTATGCGTTTTAAAATATTGACTTTGACTAAATAAGGGACACCCTAATATGTATATCTATAAACCCATATAAATAATGTATATCGTTCATACAATTTGTTTATCTATCAATTCCAAAAGTCCAGAGTCTGTTTATTCTGGTCTATAGAAATGGTAGGGAGACAATTTGAAGGACCTTTTGATTCGTCGCATTTTCGTTCCCTTTCTATTATTTATTGTTATTTGCCAGCGAATTGGTTTTCAATTAATATAAAGCCGGCAAAAATTAAAATACAAGTACAACAAAATGTTAAAAGAGGAGCAGCATGAAGAAAACAAGTTGACAGTTACTCGAGACACAAGGGTGACTGATTGAAAATTCAGGCAACAATTTTAAATGGTATCAAAAAAACTAAAGAAATATGTGAAGGCAAGAGAACTTGCTGCTTAAAAAATAAAAACATTTTAATGCGATTTAAAGAAATATCAGAAAGGTTTCAGATTGTATATACACATATGTAGTATAGATTGATATAAAGAAGTATTTCGTGAAAATCGTGAAATTTCAAGATTTCAATTTAATACCACTTTGCAACAAAAACAAGAGTATTTTTGACTCTCAAACAAAGAGTATATACAGACGTGTGCGAAATAATAAGAACAGCATATGTGAACAATTAATTTGGTAAAAAAAAGTGTTAAGAAAACATAATTATAATAAACCCTTATATAATTTGAATAGTACACACTTTAAGCTACGTATATCCTAAAAGAATTCAAATCCTGCTGTGTCTATATCTTTTATAATGGCAATTTTGTTGGGTTAAGTCGAAATCAGGTGTGCGAAAGAATAAGAACAAAGGGAGAAAATAACGGATTGTCGTTTCCTACATAAGTTACAACAATTTTAAGTATACACTTTGTTGCCTACATTTAGTATAAGTGTGCTCCACCCCTTTCCGAATCATTTAGACACATCGGGACTTTATAGAAGCAATGAGAACAGGTCATCTGGAGATATGAGTATTCTTCCAAGTATTCTCTTCTTCTTGTCACAACTGTCCAAAATTTTTTGTCCATAGCATCTCTCACTTCTATCGCTATATTATTTATTGACGATGCACTGGGTTATGGTCCGAAGAGTCAAGCCCTCCTTAACATCAATATTGTGGGATCCTAAGCACTATTTCGCTTGACTTGTGATGAGATTTGATAATTTATGTGCGGATAAATTGACGTGGAGCATCTTTTTTTAAGCATAACACTTGCCACTATTCTTCTATATTAGGTTGAGACCTGATACCCACAATTCTTTTAAGGCTTATCCTCAAAAAAACCCCATGTGACCTATAAATTCTCGACATCCGAAAAATTATGAATTGATCCTGACACCGTTTGTTATGATCAGTTGAGCCAAATGTGGTAAAGTTCGCTTAAGATAATAAACAACAGTAGGTTAAAAGCTCTCAATAGCAGAAATTATGATGAAATGACCATTAAGCATGGTGGTCTGAGACCGATGCTATAGAGAATTGTGGGGTTTTTTTGAGGATAAGCCTTAAAAAGAATTGTGGGTATCATGGATCTCAACTTTTAATACAGAATAATAGTGGCAAGTGTATACTTAAAAAAAGATGCTCCACGTCAGATTTATCCGCACATAAATTATCCAAATCTCATCACAAGTCAAGCGAAATAGTGCTTAGGATCCCACAATATTGATGTTAAGGAGGGATTGACTCTTTCGCCGAGCATAACCCAGTGCATCGTCAATAAATAATATGGCGATAGAAGTGAGAGATGCTATGGACAAAAAATTGGACAGTTGTGACAAGAAGATCCAGAGAATGGATTGCTTGTGACAGAAGTAAAGGGGGGGCTCATATCTCCAGATGACCTGTTCTCCCTCCTCCATAAAGTCCCGATGTCTAAATGATTCCGACACAACCGGGGTGAGCACACTTATACTAAATGTAGGCAACAAGTGTATACTTATAAATTGTTGTAACTTTGTAGGAAACGACAATCCGTTATTTTCTCCCTTTGTTCTTATTCTTTCGCACACCTGATTTCGACTTAACCCAACAAAATTGCCATTATAAAAGACATAGACACAGCAGGATTTGAATTCTTTTAGTATATACGTAGCTTAAAGTGTGTACTATTCAAATTATATTAGGGTTTATTATAATTATGTTTTCTTAACACTTTTTTTACCAAACTAATTGTTCACATATTCTGTTCTTATTATTTCGCACACGTCTGTACATACGACATTAATTGAAATGTATACACAATGTAGAGTATTAAATACAAGATATTTCAGAATCATTAACTAATAAATTGTGTTTTTTGAGCTATGAAAGTATTGACATATAAATTCGAAAATGTTTTGCTAAAATATTTGAGCTTTTTAAGCAAGTTTGCAGCTCAGATTAGTTGTGAAGTATATACATACGTTCATATTTGAATAAGAAAAATATTACTAGGATTTATATATTAGACCTGTTAAAGATTTATATATAAAGTAGTAGGGTGTCCTTTTTGTCAAAGTCAACATTTTTAAACATATTTCTACATTAGGTCCTAAAATCTACTAGAAATAAATTTTACTCTCAATCGAGTATGATAACCGCAACGACTTGGATCGGAAAATTTTGAAATTATAGGACAAAAAAAATTTTTTTTTTTTATTTTTTATTTTTATTTTGTTCATTAGGTCCAAAAGAATTCAAAACCAAGTTTACCTTGATCGGAGTACGATAACCCATTCAAATTTGCATCGAAACATGAAAACAGTGTTTTAACACTGATTATACATTTTTCGATGATTTTTCATGTTTCAAAGCAAATTTGAATGGGTTATCGTACTCCGTAATTCGTTACTTTGGTTTTGAATTTTCGGACCTAATGAACCAAATAAAAATAAAAAGTAAAAAAAAAAAATTTTTTTTTGTGTCCCATATAATTTCAAAATTTTCCGATCCAAGTCGGCACGGGTTATCATACTCCGATTGAGGTAAAAATTTATTTCTGAGTGCTTTAGGACCTAATGAACAGAACTAGCCCGTATGCGTTTAAAAATATTGACTTTGACCAATAGGGACCTAATAAGTAGTAATACTATGGGTTTATCATTCATTGTTTTACTAAAATAGTTTCCCTTTTAATGAGAAGGTTCCCAAAACTTCCTATCTGTATTGACTTTTTTTGAACAAATTGGCAGCTCTGTTTAGTAGTGGAATAAATAAGTTAGGGAATGAAGACAAATTGATCAGAACGCTCTTAAATTATTCAAATTTTGCATATGTTTAGCAGCCATAACGCAAGTTGGCAGCTGTGGTCAATGATTAATTATACAAATAGGATTTACCTGTTCGATCATATTCGATTATAGGGCTGACTTCAATTGTCCGTCAAGATTGAGCTCTTTAAAGGCGTGTTCATTAGGGCAACAGAAGAGGACGATTAACAATTGAGGCTGAAGATAGTATCTAAAGTATTCCCCACACATTCTCGCCGCACATTGAAGGAATCTTCCACTCCAAAATGCAGCCCTAAGGAGGGGAATGGGGATGAGGAGGCGTTGGGAATGGGAATGGGAAGGGGAAAGGGGGCGAAAGGAAAAGGACTTTGCAATGAGGCTGTGAATTGTTTCGACGATGCTTGGCGATAGGGAAACAATAAGAACGGCATTCAAAGGCAGCCAAGGAATTCACAGCAATCCTGGCGAGTTCTTCATGTACAACTGACTCAAGTGTGCGTGTGTGTGTGTGTTTATTGGTGTGTGTGTGTGTGTGTGTGTGTTTGTTGGTGTGTGTCAAAACAAATTTCATTTCACATTCAATTAAATTAATTTTAACACCATTTGCAGGCGGCAGGACAACAGCAGAAGCTGCACACGAAGAAGATGCCAATGCCAATGAGGACACAGCAGGCAGCTATGAACAGTGAGAGGGAGAGAGAGAGGGAAACGAAGAGTGCAAGAGAGAGGGAGAGCAGCTGGATATGAAGCTCTGGGTGTCGTGTTGGGCGTCACAGTTGCCGCATGCCTTTGCCACGTTTTCCACATTTCTTCGCTTTCACCGTTAATGGTTTTATCTTTTCCTTATTGTTGCCGCTGAAACAAAACGTTGCACGTTGGTCCCTCCACCATAGATCGATCGAGTTCTCTCCCATTCTCTATCTGTTTCTCTCTGGGTAGCTCGGACGTCTCAGTCTCTCGGCGAGCGAATTCGAACAGCGAGTTAATATAATTACAGAAATAAAGTCTGGAATTTTAATTAAAACACAAGAGGAAGAGAGATAGGCAGATAGATAGGGGGAGCAGGTGAAGCCACAATAGACATTGACAAACGAATAGCCGCAGTCCAAGTCCAACTGGAACTTCTCGCCCAGTTCGAGTAAAGTGTCATCTGGTCTACAATATTTTCAAACTGAAACTCGAGCCATTGAACTGGTGTATGCACGACTAGCAGTTATCCTAGAAGTGCTTACAACACAATTCTATTTAGTTTTATTTGGATTATAACTGCCTGAAAATAATAAAAATTATTTATGCAATAATACATTTTTTTGAAGCCCTTTACAGTATTGCATACTGAGCCATAAGTTTATCATAGCCTCTGAAATATGTCGATGAATACAGGCCCTCTAATGCAGGGTATAGCTGTTCTGTTCTGTTGATACAGAAACATACCTTCTTTAGACTTGCTATATTCTGGAGTTTATGTTTTCAATAAAATTTTGAAAGATTTTATGATTTTTTTGATAAATATTTTAAATGTTCCTCTGCGGTAACAGTTCATAACAGGTGCATATTCTGTCAGATTGATTGAGATATCTCAAAATACAAAAACGCTTTCGTACTAAAGATTGATTTTCGACTAATGGTTCCTAGGGCAGCTTTATGATATAGTAATCCAATTCAAATCTAAAAACCAAGTTGATCTACACACCAAATTTGAAGTGTCTCTTTTAAGAAAGTTTTGTAAGTTAATCGCTTGCCTCCTAAATTGCTAGATAGGGTATTTAACTATAAAAATCAAAAAATGAATATTTGAGAATACCCAAAACAGAAGTCTGAATCGACTTGAAGATGTTAAAATGCAAACTATAATTTGCCCGAGTCCTTTTCTAAAAACAACTAAGTATATTATTAAATGCTAAAAGTTAATATTAGAGGTTATTATAGCTAGATGGCGTTAGTTGCTTTAGCTTTAAAGCCATGTGTAATTTAAAAAATTAATTTCTTTTCTACAAAAATATATGTATGTAACATATGTTATATGTAATATGTTAGATTATCTGAAATATTATTGAATTATTCTTATTTTTTTGTATGTTAGCAAAATGTTTATACGTAACGTATGTATTGTATTGTATTATATGTATTTGAATTTATTAACAAACTTTTTTATCAGGACTAAAGTGTTTTCTTGAAGCAGATGAAATGCCTTAATCAATATTTATTGCAGGGTATGCTTAGTCGAGTTGACATTTGTGGGCAACAACTAATAAAACAGTTCGGCGAAAAGAGTGTATTGATATAGAGCAGGGGTGGGCGCAAAATTTGACCTCGGGAGCACTACAACAACAACTACAACAACAACCTTTTTCGCGTCTACCTACTTTGTCGATCACCCAAATAATGTGCGAGCAAAAAAAAGGTCTTCGGCGCGGCGCGTAGCGATGTCAGCCTCGACTCGAGCTGCCTGTGTGCGTTGTTGTTGCTAGCTAGCTTGCGAGCTGAGCGTGTCTAATTGCTTTTATGACGCCTCGTCTCGAGCTGCCTGTGTGCGTTGTTGTTGCTAATGCCTCGACTCGAGCTGCCTGTGTGCGTTGTTGTTGCTAGCTTGTTCACGAGCTGACCGTGTCTAATTGATTTATGACGCCTCGACTCGAGCTGCTTGTGTGCGACATCACGGCGCCGAATAAGTATGAGAGTAGCTGCTTAACTCCGAGAGTACAGGCCGCCCACCCCTGATATAGAGGATGCAAGATCGCGACGCTTCGCTTGAATTTGTGGCCGCCTCGTGTTGTTGCAACGTCAGCAATGCAACACGAATGTTGCTGCCGTCCGTTGTTGCTGCCACTTGTGTTGCCGGTTGCCTAATCAGAAACAGAAGCTATGAAAGCCGCAGCTGTGTGACAGGCAGAAAGTGGACTCGGTGGCAGTGGCAGCGGAGGTTGCAGAAAGGGGCGGAAAGGGGCGTGTTTGCCACACACACATCAGCTGACATATGCACGAGAGAATTTTAGTTGGTGTGTGCGTGTGCGTGCGTGTGTGTGTGTGTGTGTGTGTGTGGTGCACACTACATAACACTTTAGGCTATTGGACAGAGAGGGAGAGAGAGAGAGAGTGTTTTTGGGCTTGACATGAGCAGGTGTACAGATTGGCATGGGAAATGCGAAATGGGAGATGGGCATTGGGGCTGGCATACGTTGCGTATGCGCAACGCACGTTGAAACAACTAATGGCTAAATTTTTAGCTAAAATTTGCAAAATTTGCATTTTTTGACGACGCGTCGTCGCACTACAGACAGACAGACAGACAATGTCTCTGTCCCTTGTTGTTGTTGTTGTTGTTATTCGCTCTCTTTTCCCTTTTCCCTATCGTTTCGCCTTGCCTCTGTGGAACGTCTGTTTGTGTTGCAAATATAATTTTTAATTTAAATGCAAATTTTTGAAATCATTTTCGAAGCATTATGTGCCCATATTGATACGCAAATTGCTGTCAGCGCACGCATAGAGACATAGACATAGAGACACAGCATACATGCATACACACACACACACACACGCACATACGCACACACACACACATGCACACATGCAGATTTAATAACGCATACGCGTCAGTCAACCGCTGGAACAGGCCGCAGCCAACAGTTGCCACAGTCCGCCGCCTGAAAGAGAGACAGAGCGAGAGAGAGAGAGAGTTGCCACTGTGACCGCTGCCACCGAAAAGCTGACAACATCAGCGAAGCCAAACACCGAAACCCACACACACACTCACACACACTCACACACAGTCGCACTTAGTTATACCCATCAAAATATGGGTGTTATAGTTTTATGCAAATTGGTGAAAATAAAAGAATCTTCTCCAATCTGTATGAAGAAGAGGATCGTTATTATTGGACTAACTTTCTCTCAGATCAATTTTGTGACACCTCGGATCATTTTTTTTTTACTATTAATCGAGGTCTTAAATTGAATTTCATGAAAAATCTATTACTTACTGGAGTTTCTTCATCGTAGTTAATTTGCAGTTTTAAGTTTGCTTAATAATGACAGGAGTTGATTAAATCTTCAAACTTAAGATTTAAACTTTTGAATTTCGAAAATGTTAAGTGCTTAAAATTATCCGAACGATTTCAATAAAATTTTAATGCATACAAAATTAAGATGCCAAACCATGATCAAAATGACATTTCGCTTCAACACCAGTTCAGTTTTGACAAAGCTATGAAAGTTTGACCTTTGACCTAGCAGCTTTAAAAGTCAAAAAACGATTGCGAGAGACGAGAGGCAAGAGGAAGAAGTAATCTTTCTGATTTACAGTGTTTATATAAAAATGTGGAAGCATCTAATAGTCCTGTCGCTGGGTATCTCATAGTTGAGAACTCTCGATTAAAGTCTTCTTAGTTGATTCTCTCTATTGATTTTTAAAGAATTTGTTTGTTGCACAGTGCTCAATGCTTTGCCTGTTTTTAATGTTTATTGGCGGTGGCAGCAGCAACAACAACAACAAAGACAATGGCAATAAAATTGCAATCGCAGCTAGGAACAAAACAGCAAGTACAACAAAATACTCATCACGGGAAAAGCGTGTAACCAACCAAGCAAAGGTGTCACTTCGTCAAAAGTGTACGCACAAACCCAACCTACCTCCCTCCCTCCCACTTTGGCACGCCTACCGTACCCCTGCCGCTTCTGGTCTCAGTCATTGAAGTGCGAAATATTCGTACAAATGCAAAGTGTGGCTACACTGCGACAAAAAAGAATGACAGTGCATTCTTAAAATGTTCATCAATGAGTATTTTTATAAAAATCGGATAATAATCATATATGGGCATTTCCAGAAAAAGGTCCACCACGACGAAAAACGTAAAATTGATTAAAAACTCACATTTTGTGAAATTTTCTTCTAAAAATGTATTCAAGTTATTTGTTTTATCAATATACGCTAGAAAAATTTCAATAGGATGAACATATAGATTCTACATTGGAATAAATTCACTTTTTCCATATTTTTGCCTATTTTCTTAAAAATTGATTTTCAAAATGGACCGTTTGTATTTTAACGATTACACTAAGTCAGGGAATAAGATTGTAACATAAACAATTTTAATATATAGAAAAATATTGAAAGTTTAATTTAAAACAAGTTCTAAGAGCTATATATCGGAATATAGAATAAAATTTGATAAACAAACTCTTGGAAAACCTAGGTGGAAATCTTGTCACGTTTCGCGATGTCACGTTAAAAATTACTAAGAAAACATGTAAAAAAATATAAAACGGTAGTTACATATCAAAATTATTTCTAAAATGGAAAGCTGCATTATTTTATTATGGTTTAAGAGTATTTTCTTCCAAATTACTCGCCACATTTCGCAGACTTTCGCATTTGTCAAGATGAAGTCAAAAATGACTTCCATTTTTGGTCGCGTTCGCGATGCATTGTTTTCTATAAATAATTAAAAACGACAGGTCTTCAAAGATTGTCTTTTATCATAAAAATAGAGTTGATAAAGTGCATTAAACACATGAGAAATCATTTTTGAAAATGTGAATTTTTGACTTTTTTTTTTCATTTAAAGTCGTGCGAATGTCGAGTTCGCGATCCTGGAAATGCCCATATGCATATGCATTTTGTTTTATATTTTTATCAAAATAAAATTAACTTTTTAATATAATATTTATTATAAAAGGAACCCAGGGAAATTCAAAACGGCTTAAGTGTCTTTTTCCCTCACTTCGCGATGAATCGAGTGAAATCAAATTGGATTCTATCTGAAAATGCAGTATTAGTTTAGAAATATACAGTACATTATTCTAAGTTTAACATACAAATTTGACTAATTTACTTTTAATATTTTTTTATACTTAGTTCCCGCTGGAAAATTACTCAATTTTAGAATACCTCGAGATTTAATTGAATTGGCTTGTTACGAATTATAATTTCGTTGTTAAATTCACATTCTTTTCCTTTTAATAATTGTATTCAAATAATATTTTCTTTTCCTCTGTCAATTGTCTTTGTCAGAAAATATTTTGCAAAATAATCTATGAATAATTTAAATATTTATTTTAATGTTGTGTCTGAGAGTCCATAACTTTCCAATTTCTTCGAATGCATGGACATTTAATAGAAGCTTATGCTACCATAACCACTCCAACCACGCCCCCTAGGTTGAGTGACATCCCTCGCCCAGCCCCGCCCTGGGGCTGTCCGATCGTTGGGGCCGCCATTTAAAACCATTTCACAAGTCGTCAAATCCGATTATGAACTCATTTCACTATTTTGCCCATGAACTACTTTGATGTTTAATTTGCAATTTAATTTTAATGTGCCTAGCTCGAGAGGGGTGCAGTTTTATTACTCCACCTACTACTATATTTTACAATTGATGCCCCCTTTCCAGCAATTCGCTTGAATTGCTTTCTATCTCTCTGTGTTATGTTTTTGGTCCACCTGGGCGTATGAGCAATTCTGAAAAGGTCTGTCATGATGTAAAGAGAATGGAAGGGATGGGGCAGGAAACAGAGGGCGATAATTTTATTATTGTCGTTGTTGTTGTTGCTGGTGTCAGTGTTGTTGTTGTTGTTGCTGGTGCTATTAGTTGGTTGCCAGCAGATGGCCATTAACGTCCATTTAGTCAGGCGCCACGCATTTCTAAGTTGGTAACATTTTCTAATTGCTGCTGCCAGTTGTTAAGCGGCTGAACTGCGTGGTGGCAGCCGAGGAAGGGAGTTGAGAAGGGGAAAGTGGAAAGGGGGATACTTTAGGTGCGACTTGGACGTTTATTACAACTGACAGCAGCAGCAGCAGTAGGAGCAGGAATAGAAACAGAAACAGCCAACGAAGCGACCTTTTTGCCGGCGAAGTTGCTTTTGTTGTTCTCGGTTGTTGCCATTGATTTCTCATTGTTGTTGTTATTGTTATAGTTATAGCTGTTGTTGTTGTTGTCGACTGGGCGTGGCTGCAATTAGTGCATCAGGATGCAAAACCTTTCGACCTCCCAGGACACTTATCACACACACAACACACACAGCAGACACAAAACTCTTGTTGCTTTCGTTTATGCATATTTTAAAATTCATTGCAACAGCAGCAACAAGAACAACAAACAGCAACAACAACTGCTGCTGCTGTTGTTGTTTTTATTATTGAAATCTAGGCGGAAATTAAGTTGCCCTTGCTCCCGGGCAACTTCAGCCATCTTCCCGCCCGCCTCTCTTCTCTTCCTTGCAACCTCTCTTCTCTTCTGTGTGCCACATGCGATGGCATCTTTCGCCGTTACCTGAGACTCTTTAATGGACATGGCAAGACCAAAGTTCAGTTTTGGCTGCACGTTGATGCATGCAACCTGCCAGCCAGCCAGAGCATGGAGAACTCCGAGAGCTCTGATGGCGAATTGGGCCACAACACAGACGTGGCATGAAAGGGATCCTGGCTCCCAAATTAGACACTTGACTTAACTAAATCAATTGTAATTTGAAATGAGAAAGTACTCTTGGAAAACGTAAAGTTTTAGGAGAAAACAGTGAACATCAAAAAATAATGTTAAAAAATTATCTATGAGTCTTGAGTCGAGAATTAAATTGGGACTTTAGAATACATACATGAAACTATAAAATCTTGGAGAGTATTTCAGTCATATTGTCAATTTTGTGTCTTTGAATACTAAATTGACTCAAGAGGTTCAAAATTTAATATTAATTCGCTGGTCAAGTCAAAACAATAATACTGAGTGTAATTGCAATAATCAAAAAATACCTTATGAAAAGTGAGATAATATATCGTTTATCATGGGATAGAATTTCCCTTACTTCCTTCTCTGTCTCTATGTCTCTATTGTAAGTCCCTTTAAGTAAAATTGGTAAGAATATACTGTTAAGATGAAAATAAAAATAAAGATCCTTTACTTTATTTTCTCTTAAGTCCCCCTTTTGACAACGCCTCTGTGTGCAAGTGACGCATGTGACCCTTATGACCAGAGCCAGTGTCAGCTCTATCCAACTTGAAGGACGCTGTGCAAGAGTCAAGGCATTCACAAAGAATGAGCCCCCGAGACAAGAGAGAGAATCACCTCAGCTCAGCTCAGATCTCATCCACATCCAGCAACAGCTCGAGTTTCAGTCTCCAACCTTTTTGGCTTTTGCACGAAGTGAGACTCCGATGCTCTGGCATTGAGCACTTTGCATGCAAGTCGACATGGCGACACGTTGCCAGTAGGCAGCATCAGGATGAAGGATGAAGAGGCAAAGAAGAAGCTTCTGGTTCTGGTCCAGGTCCGGGTCACGTGCTCAATGCCAGCTCCTTGGACTGTAGGGCTAACAAGCTTTGGGAGCAAGCGAGCGTGCGGTGTTTTGCAGCGACCCGAGGAAAGAGCAAGGAGCAGGGACAGGGGCAGGGGCAGGAGACAGGAGCAAGGGCCAGGTGCGGGGTCACCAGAGATGGCGCGTTAATGTTTCTTTTACGTGAGTGGCCCCAACGCCACTTCCTTCGTCTCCGTCTCCTCCTCCTGCTGCTTCTTCTTATGCTCCTCCTCACATTGCCTGCAGCTCCCTCGCACTTGTTGGGTAATGTAAGTTAATAGCCATTGTTGTGCTTCTGCAGCGCCAGCTCCGTTCCCCCTTTCCTGACTCCGAGGCTGCTGGGAAAAAAGGTAGAAACGGCAGCTTTATTGATAATTATTGTGCCATGCTTCTTCCGTTTTTCAGCCCTGTTCTCAAAATGTTACAAAGGGTCTTATAAGTTTGTCGAAACGCGCAATGTGTATTAAAAGCAGGAGTATCTGCAAAGTATGCATATATTATATCATATATTTTATCACACTTCCGCATTACTTTAATTTTGGCACACGTGATAAAAGTTGAAATATTTACTTATTTATTTATCTGTAGGTACAATTTTATTTTGAATATTTTCTACAACTACAATTTTATTTAAAATTTTTCATGTCCAGCTAATTTTTAATTTGGATTTTGTATCTCCAGTATATATTAAGCTGTGATCCTGCAAGTTCTTAGATAAGAATATAATTGTTTACTGATAGGGAATCAATATTCAAAAAGTAGTTGAGATAAAATCAAAACAAATTTTAAACTATTTTAGTGTTGAAAAAGTGAATTAACAACATCAAATAATAATTGACTGCTGGTAGATTCAACCATGTAAAATAATTGAGTCAAAAAACATTCTAAACAATATTCCCAGTAAGTATTTGTCAGCATTAATACAGGGTCTTCAACAGTCGCGTTCCCTTCAATATAGATTTTGCTACTAGTTGTACTTGTTGTTGGGCCATGCATAAATTTAATTTGCTTAATTAATTAAGAAGAAGCGGGCAAAGAGGCGGGCACTTTAAGTGCGAATCAAATGGGAAGAAGAAGAGAGAAGTGGGCGGGAAGGGTGCGGGTGGAGGGGGGGGGAGGCGGGAGAGGGGGAAGTGGGAATTGAGAAAGCCATGTACTAATTGAAAATAAAGACCAATTTTTTAATTAAACTTTAAATTAATTTATTGAAGTGCCCCCTCGTGCGAAACAGTGTCGAGCATGAACTTTGACCCGCAGCGCGCGGTCACTCAGCTTGAAGATCAAAGCGAAAGCGCCGAAAAGACAATAACAACGACAACGACAACAACAACAGCAGCAAAATGAAGAAGTCACAACAACAACAACAAAGGCAAAAGAAAGAGAAAAAATTGAAAATTGAAATTCCAAATGGCGCCACAGGCTTCACAGAGGCCCCCTTTCCACCAATTGGGGGGTGTGTGACGGAGCTGGGTGAAGCGGGGGAGGGAGGGAGGGAGGAGACTGCACAAAATCAACAATGCGCTAATGCTCATTTAATGCGATTTTGCACGTTTGCATTTTCTAACTAACACACACACACACACACACACACTGGGTAGAAAGCTGAAATTTATTTATCCAAGTGTTACGCAATATTTGCACTATATTACATAACCGCATTGTTGCCACCGCCAATGAAGACCGAATAAAAAGCCAGCGAGCCAAAATTTTAGAAATTCCAACCGTTGAAGGTGTGACGTGTGGGGGGGGGGGGTAAATTGCGTCAAAAAGTAAACACATTTTATAACATTTAGTTGAGCTACATACAGAGAAGTGCATGCATTAACTGTGCAGCGATTACACTGCGCAAAATTGTGCCTTTGATTTATAGTCACTCACTATTACTTTTTATTAATAAATATTTACATACATATGTACATATGTATGTATATTTCCTGCGTAAAACTCGCAAGCAACTGAAATTGCAGTAATTGACTTGTGTAGTGTTGTGCAATGTCACAAATATCGTTATCGATCTCACGCTGCGCTGCGATAGTATCGTTGTGCCAAATAAGATTTATTACAGTATATCGATATCAATCTAACATTCTTTTGATATCGCAAATTGAACAATTTTTATTTTGGTTTTTGTGCTTGGTGCCGATCAAATGAATGAAAAGTTTTATAGCAAATGGATGGAATGGTTTTGCAGACTTGGTTACGTTGTCGTGGCAATAGACGTGAGTAACAACAAATGCATGAATATATGTACACTAGTCGGCATATTTATTTTGACAACATTTAAAGTTAAATATATCCAATATTTGATCCTACTTCATGTACATTTTGGCATCAATGGAAAGGTCATTTCAATTCCGTTTGAATGATACAAAACTTTCCTTAACCCATTAAGTACCCATTGAGAATTTTGAATTTTAAAAAACGTCAATTTTCGATTTTTTCAAAAAATTTTTTGATGCAAAAAAATTCTTCATACAATTCTAATAGTGACTGCAAAAACAATTTTTCAAAAATCTCTTTGCTAGTATTTTTTATATTTTTTTGAAAACTGCAAAATATGACTATTTTAACCCCTTTTTCCTACTTTTCATACAAAAAGTGTAATTTTTGGAGTAACTTCTGCCAATTAACAGAATATGCACAAAAGATAAGCATTGTCAACATATAAATTATATATAATCACTTGCAGAGTTTACATACATACATATATGTATGTATGTATACTTATGTTCTAGAATCTAGAATCTAGATCTGTTCATGTATGTCATTCATGTTAACATTAAATATGTTAAGTATGCTATTCATTAGAGTTGTGTCGTTTCGTTCTGAAAAAGTTCAAATGAACGGGTCATTAAGATGAACGAGTGAACTTATTCAGTCAATCATGAACTAAACCGATCATTTTGCAGCTGGTCAGAATTTTTAAAAAAAATTGTACGTGTAACAATGCTTTAATTTCATATATTTTTAAGTTTCGAACAGTGTGAAGGATTATTTAAACCCAAAAAAAAAAACAATTTCCTCATTTTGCTCATTTTCAATAAGCCAAGGTATAGGTATAACCCAAAATATTAAAAAATAATCCTTAATATATATTTGGCAGTTGTCGTCTATTCTTATTAATAACTTAAAACACATTTCGCATTCCACTAAAAAGAAACACTTGTAGCCTATTCACATCGTTTATCTTTCATAAACAACTGACCAACTGATCAAAATGACCTATTCATCTTTCATCGTTCATGACCAACTGAAAAGAAATCTTTTATCGTTCATAGTTCATGACCAACTGACCAACTGAACTAAATGACTGATTTAGTTCACGACCGAAAAATGGACGATTGAACTTATTCAGCAAATTGAACTAAAATGCCCAACTCTACTATTCATGTTAAGATTAGATATGTTAACTATGTCATTCATGTTAATATTAAATATTTATTTAATTTGAATGATTTTCTAACAATCCTAGAAAACTCTACCAAATTGTGCGCTTTAAACTAGGATACAACACAGTCGAAATAAATTTATAAGATGATTACTTAATTGCAGCTCAAAGCTTAAAGTTGTGTAAATCAAGTTTGAATGCCTTCATAAACTGTTTGTCTTCAAACTGAAGGATATGCAAATGTGTGTACATATCAATTATCAGCTCATTAGCAGCTGCATTCAAACTGTTTGACTAATTAACAAAAGAGGCGCATCCAAGAATTCAAATCCCCAAACCCTTTCAAAAGCGTCTTTAAGTGCTTTAAGGTTACTTTAGCAACAACAACAACACAAAAAGGGCAAGACAAGAGTGATAACGAAAGGTGGGGATCAAAAGCTGTTGGCGGGGCCAAAAGGTGGAAGTAAAATAATAATAAAAAAAATATTAATTAAATTAAAACCACAAAACCAAGCCCGCAAATATCCGCACACAAAATGTTGTAATCACGATTTATGCTGAGTTGGTTATTTACACTTTGCACTTAATGTACACACTCACACACACACATACAGATGCGTGTGTGTGCGTGTGTGTTCTGTGTGTGTGGCACATTTGGAATGCATGTTGCACACACGTTGCGCGGCGCTTTTTGCATGTTTAGCAGAAAATAATATGCAAATTATGCAATTATTTTAGCTGTATGTGTGTGCCTGTCTCTCTCGCTCTCGCTCTCTGTCTTACTCTTTCCCTCTCTCTCTATCTCTTTCTCTGTGTGGCAGGTGCAACGTGACCAACACAGTGGACAACAGGAGCAGCAGCAACAGCAACAGCAGCAGGCACTTTGCCTGATTGCTCCCGTCTGTTGGATGTCGGCCCTCCGACTCTAATCGCTTTGCATGCGATGCCAGCCAAGCAGGAGTTTAGTTTTCCCCACAACCAGCCAGGATGAGACTGGGTGATGTCCTGATGGCTGTCAGGACTTGTGCCTTTGCCTTTGGAACTCGGCGCTCTTAAGCGGCCCTGATTTCTGCCAGATCATTTGCCAACTTTGGTCCACTCCAGTCCCAGTCCTAGTCCAGTCCAGTTTAGTTTCAGTTCAGTCAAGTCAACTTGGTCCTTGTCCTGCCGTCTTGTGGTCCTGAGCCTTAGTCCTAGAGTCCCTGCCAGACAACCGCACTCATTGCCTTTGTTGTGATGCTGCTGCTGCTTCTGTTTGGCACTGCACATTGTTTCTTTGCACTTTGTCTGCAGCATCGTCGTCGTCGTCGTCGTCATCGTCATCGGCTCATCCTCATTCTCATTCTCATCTCCGCATCCTTAGTTTTTATCTCTTCGTCCTTGTTGTCGACGCTGTTGGCTCAAAATTTATGACAACATTTGGCCAAAACATATGTTGGCAACGAGAGCATTAGCAGCAATTGCTGTTCCTCTCTCTGTCCCTCCTCTCCCTCTTTCAATTGGTTTCGTCTCTCTACTTTTTGCCAGGATGTGGTTTAGCCTTTTGTCAATTTTTGCATGACCCATTGTAATGCCATTGCACTGCTAAAACAGGATGTGTTGTCAATGGCATATCCGTTATCCTTTATTTTTGTCCTCTCTCTCCCCCGTTCTCCATCTTTTATGACTTATGGTAATTATAAGGCAAATTTCCTGTATTCATTCGCATCTCCCTTAGTCTCAATTGAAATGACAGTTCTTTTCACATCAATGCAAGGATTCAAGCGATATGTGCTAATTTAACTATGTATAAATAGTTTGTTGTTAAATGTAATAAGAGGCTCTCCTTTTCTCAAATTCTCAAAGATGACAGTACACTAAAAGAAAATGGAAGCTTTTTTGAAGTTATTCAATTTTTCATTATTTATTCATTATTATCCTTTTCTGAACACTTTTTATTTGCTAATCCTCGTTTCCTTCCTTCCTCCCTTACTTCAACTCAAGCTAATAATTGGTTTCATATTTAATTTTGTACTTTCATACTTTTTTTTCTAACTCTTTATAGCTTTCGCTATCTCTATAAATGTATTCTACAACTCTTTTGTTTATTTCTCTATTGTTTTATTTTTATATGAAAGTCATATCCCCCAAGTACTTATAATTCATTTTTTGTTTTGTTTTTTAGTACATCTTGAAGTTTTTTCTTAAACGTTTTTAGCTTCTCATTTCAATCCTACTTTTATAGTTATAGCTAAGCATCATTTTCTACTACTTTCATTGGCTAATTGGGTATTATAAGTCTTCCCCAAAAATAGTTTGTTTTCTTCATCGACTTGTTCAGCCTAAGAGTATGCAATGATTTTTTTAATTTTCATCTTCAGAACTTTGTCTTTTATTCCTTCCGCTCAAAACGCTGACAGAAGGCGTGTCCACAGAGTGTGTGTGAGTGTGTGTTGTAATAGAAAGGGGGAGTAGCAATAAAATGAGAAGGGGCGTGGCCGGTTAGCTACGAATTTCTCGTATATTAAAATGCCTGCCTGAATGCCTAATGAGCTCGAGATCGACTGATTTGTTCAGTTTGTTGTGATGTGTCTGCCAAATGGTTATGCGAAAAATTATTTATTGACTTTCATATGCAATTTGGCAGGCGAGAGTGTGTAAGTGTGTGTGAAAATATGTGAAAGTCGCTTAAATTATGCAGGCAACTTTCTCAACCCATAACAAAGTCACTTGTCAAATGCAGAAAGCAAAACGAAGGCGAACACAAATTAAAAGCTACAACAACAAGGCCAGAGAACAACAACAACAATTGGGGGAAGAAGAAAAACAACAACAACAACAACGAGGGCAACTTTGAGCACAACACTTAACGCCAAAAATATGGATAATGTCATTTTTCTATTGAACAAAATCGAAATCGAGTCGCAGCTTTTCACCCAACGGACTAACAATTTTCTCCCTTCTCACTCTCTTTCACTCACAGTCTCGCTCTCGTTCTCTCTCTCTTTTCCTCTTACTCTTAGTCTGTGTCTTTTTTTTCGCATTGAAGGACGCTTCGCTTCCTGATGTGATTATGATAAAATATCCTCGAGCAGTTTTATGATTTATGACTTTGAATATGGCAAACAAAACGGCGGCCAACTTGTATTGACGGCATTGAAGGGGCGCATACAACAAAAAAAAAACCTTAGCAGACAAGTGGTGGGTCGGTTGGGGCAGGGGATGATGCCAAGGGCAAGGACAAGGGCAAGAGGAAGAGCCATAGTCACAATAAGTACTCGAGTGCGTCGGCATAATTTATCCGTTGAGCCGCAAACGCGCGTATTGGCAAAAGTTCTCTTCTTTTTTCTCTCCTTCTCCTTTTACTTTATTTTCTGCACCTCTTTTGTTTCATTCTTTAGCGTTTTTTATGGCCAGCACCACCTGAGTCTGGTCTGGTGGTGTCTGGCAGCAGGACCTCGTCCAGCCTCTGGCCTCTGCTCTCTGGCACTTTTCGCGCATAATTTGCTCCATTGTTGGACTCGATGCTTGAACTTGGACTGCGATTGCGATTGCTATGATGATGGCGATTGGTTGCCCTTAAGCCTTAAGCTTTGCTGCACCACAAGGTGGTGGCTGCGCCTTTAATTTTCATAATTTTCTTCTCTTCCTCCCCAGCAAGCTGGATTCAAACCACTTAGCAGCGTCACGCCCAAGAGCCAGAGGAAAAGAAAAATGAATTAGAACTTGCCTTTGGAAGGGTTTGGACTGTGGATTGGCATGGAGGTTGGGTGGTTGAATGGTGGGATGGTTGGATGGTTGCGTGGGTTGTCTGGGATCAGCTAATTCATTTCACCTGCAGGCAACGCACGAAATACGAGTCGATTATATAATCCTTAAGCTTATCTGCTTTTTAGACTTTGTTTAGCCCACAAATTATTATTGATGATGCTCTTAACATTTTTGTCTTCGAATAAAATTCTAAAGCCCCAAAAACAAGCTCAGGATTTGCTTCGATTAAGTACAGTTGTGTGTATTTGTGTGTGTGAGTGTGACTAAGCAATTGATTCAAATTATTCAGCATTGTGAGTACCGATGCGACTGCTATGAATAATAAATTGAGTTTAAAGAGTTGTTTTTTAATATTATACAGAAATACTTTAAATTTATGTGTTGCACTTTCTTTAAAAGATCGTTTATTTAAATTTATGTCAATATATTCTAAAATAATTGTAAAACTTAAGGTATATCTTAGTTCTTACTGCATTCATTTCAATTGTAAAATACACCATTTATACCCTGTAGTTTTGTTCATAAAACTGCGATAAGCTCTAGAAATCGACGTGTTTTGACAAATAGTTAATTAGGGCATTCAGAAACTATGATATTTGTGTTATGTGACATAGTGATAATACTGTAGCTAGTGAGTGACCTTTTTAAGTTTCTATTGTATTTATGATAAATCCCCAGTTTAATGAGTTTAATTTCAATGAACAACTATTTTGTATAAAGCAAGCATTCTCAATATTTCGTCTACGCTCATGCGTTTGGTGTCACCGTCTTTTACTCTTGTCTTTTTTAATGCTTTTGCCACTGTAAAAACTCTATTTTAATAATTTAAAATAATTTGCATCTCTATATTTAAATTTGAAATCTGTCCAAGGAACAATCACTAAAATTGTAATTTGTGTGATTCGAACCCTAGTTATTTAAGTGAAAATTCGAATTCTGACAGGTCGGCGACTCTAACCGTAGAGCCACCGGACCAAGAAAAACGATTTACTTTTACAACCAGTACCAATAGTTACCAACCTCAGTGTGACCTTATTTCGTTAGATACTTTTAACAGTCTGGCAACCTTTCTCCTTTTGAAATTTTGTCTCAATACGACGAATTTTGAATACATACCACAGGGCATGTTTGGTGTGATATACTTTTTTCTGTGCGTTTGTTGTCATTACAACATATAACACTTTGCCACATAACACAAATATTAGAGTTTCTGAATACCCCAAATATTTTTATTCAAGTGCTTCAGAGAGTATTATATTCAGCAACTCAATTTAAACATATTTCGAGTGCTCTTTACAGGGTATATGCTGGTCTGGGCATTTTGTTTAAACGCCATTCCCACACATTTCTTATGGTTTTGTTCTCAAGCTTAATTTGCCATTTAAATTTGATTTATTTGCGTATATAAAATTATTTCTGAAATTTTTTAAGGAACTTATTGCTTTGAATATTTCACAAACACGCACACACACCCACCCCCGCACAACCAGACACACACACACACGCACACACTCTTTTGTCTAGACAACGCGGCAAATTCGCAACGCAAATTTCTGCCCATGGTCAAGTGTGTCATTGAGTGTGTGTGTGGGTGTGTATGTTGTGTGTGTACGACTTGGACTTTGAATTGTAGGCTGCAGTCTAAGGGGCGTGGCTGTGGGCTGGGGACAGTGAGTGGGGGAGGGGAGGGGAAGTGTGTGGCTGCTGTTGCTGCTGATAAAGCCAGACCATAAAGGTCTTTATATTGAACGAGTGTTGAACTTTTGGTGGTTGGGTGGTTCCTGCTGCTGCTGTTGATGATGAAGCATCACTTACCACAAAAGAAGCCAAGTGTGTGTATTGCATGTGTGTGCACTGAGAAAAAAATCAAGTACGTTCGAAATTGAATCCAGAATTTTCGGTTTTTAAATATTCAATGACACATTTTTACATGGTAAAGGCGACTAGTGACAAAAGCATTTCCATGTCCCAACATTTCTGATACCCAATTTTGTGACGCACGATATTAAATTAAATATATCAATAACTTTTAAAGAATTGTTCCAAGTATAAAATATTTTATTGCAGATTGATATATAGCAAGCAAACAAGAACCATTTGGGAATTTTAAGCAAGTAAACGCGGAAAAAATAAAAATTTAAAATTTTTTTTTCAAACCAGAGTCCCAAACTTATTTAACGATTGTTTTTAATCAGAACTAAACTTGTTTATATTTGAGAACGAACAGTCTTAAATTAATATTTATTTTTCTTGATTTAGGACTTAAGTTATTTTTTTTTAATGTTTGGCGGTCTTTCCTAAAAAATTTTTGAACAAAACAGAACTCAGTTAAGAACTTTTTTTGTAGAAAGATTTGTTCTGCATTTTTCTGAGTGTGTGTGTGTGTGTGAGTGTATGGTGGATATGTCTGTGTGTTGCCTGGCTAAATTATTGTTGCTTGAATTTGGCTTATTTTGATGAATGCAATGGTCACGCACAGACGACCCCGTCATTGATCCCCTCAACCCCGATTGCGACCCCGACTCTCAACCCCCAAATGTACAAATGAGACATATGAAATGTAATGTAATGAATTTGATGATCTATTGTCACACGAGACTGAGAACGGGACAGAGACAGGGAAATAGATATGGAGAGATGCAGATAGATTTATATAGAACATGAAACGTAGGCTTTTTAAAGTCAACTCGTTGCCTACTTTGTATGCGTGTCTGCTATAACATGTATGTATGTGTGTGTCTGTGTGTGTGTGTATAGTTGTTGTACTTCCCTTTTGGCCTTCCCTTTTACACATCTTTAGCATCTATCAGTCTGTAAAGCTTCCTTCCTTCCTGGTCTCCAAAAACGAACGTGCGTCTATGCGTCTCTTTGTGTTATTTTGGAATGCGGCGACAGATATGCATATGTGAAGAGACGCACACACACACACACACTCGCACACACACACGCACACACATTTACAATGCATATGTGTTTGCTCATTCATTCATTTCATTCGAAATGTCTCTATCCATCCCTGTCACTCTCTACTCGCAACTGGGTGGCTTTGAGTGGTGCCAGTGGTTGTGGGTGGTGCGAGTGGGTGCTGTGCTGGATGGTTGGGCATATTCAATTTAGCAACAGAGAAGAAGATGACAAAACGATTGCTTTCGACTGCTTGTCATATAGATGATGAATTGTTCCTGTTCCTGCCGCAGTTGCTGTTGTTGCTGCTGCCAGGCAAAAGTGACCCAGACCCAGACCCACCGACGGCATGACCCACCATACCACTTCCGCACCGCCACCACAGCACCACCGTCGCACCACCCATTTGGCAGTCATTGTTTTCGTTGCCATTGCCCTTGTTGCTGTTGCATATTTATGCCTACTGCGTGTGTGTGTGTGATGTTTGTGTGTGTGTGGTGTGTGTGTGACAAACTTAAAGCGGAAATTAAATTTGGGACAATTAAGCTGGTTTAAAAGTGAAAAGATGCCACCTGGCGTTGCCACATGGCAGACATTTTAGAACTATTTGAAACAAAAAAAAAAGAATCTGAAAATTACAACAACTCAAAAATGAAGTTGAAATGTACGAATTTTTAAAGCTTAGAGTAACTTTTAAGCATAGATAGAAAGGAAAAGAAATTGACCGAGGTAGGTGTCAAAACAAATTTTGAATACATAATATTGAAGAGTTTGAAGTGACTGTTTTATTGTAATATGATACATACGTAAGGAAATGCAACCTGTGCAACGTTTCAGAGTACAACAGCAAAGAGGAGTTGATGAACATAAGAGAAGCGACGAGGGAGCAAGATAAAAGAAAAACTAACGTTTAAGAAAACGATAACAAAGAAGAGTTAGAAAACTGCCAAGAACCCTAAAGGGAAACATAAAGAAACCCAGATAATTCGTCGATTGTAATAAAACTATAGCGTTTTGAGCTAAGTATGGCAACAAGTGCAACGTTTAAGAATACGACAGCAAAATGGAGTGAAAAAAGGAGAGAGTGAGTAAGAGAGTGCGCTATCTGGCGATTGGAATTGCTGATAAGAGAAATCTCTAAAAGTATTAGGTTTCTTTAGTGGAGTCTTATAAGCAATATTAATAAAAAAGCAGAATTAAATGGAGTAAAATAAAATAGCGAAGTTCTTTATTTAAAATTTTTAGGGACAAACTCGACTCTTAGTTAAACTATGTTGATAAAATAGAATACAGATGCTAAATCATGCGACGGTTTTTAGATGTATAGTAATTACACATACATATGGCTCTGTTCCACAAACACACATTTGTCATTAAAAAAATTGATCAAAATTAAACAAATATTCTTTATTTGTAACAAATTATAATAGACAATTGTATTGAAATAAGCTTTCAGTCATAATAAATGAAGTACACAGATATCAATTTGTCCGATACTAATTCTTGACTTCATTCCAGTCTAGGAGTTCTTCTGTGGCACCTTGACGATGACACTCTTGACCTCCGTGTAGTTGGAGAGCGCGTATTCGCCGTTCTCCCGTCCGTGGCCGGACATCTTGTAGCCGCCGAATGGCGCCTGGGCACCCAAAACATTGTAGGTGTTCACCCAGACGGTGCCGGCACGAAGGCCATTCACCAGGTAGTTGGCCTTGTCCAGATCCTTGGTAAAGATGCCGGCAGCCAAGCCATATTTCGAGCTGTTGGCACGGACAATGACCTCGTCCAATTGCTTGAATCGCATCAATTGCTGAACGGGACCGAAAATCTCTTCGCGAGCGATGGCCATGGTGTCCTGGACATCGGCAAAGACCGTGGGCTGGACATAGTAGCCGGGCAGATCCTCGGAGCGATTGCCGCCGGCAACAAGCTTGGCGCCCTGTTCCTTGCCCCGCTCGATGAGACCGAGAATCTTGAGCATCTGCTCCTCGCTGATCTGGGGTCCCTGCTCGGTGCTCGCCTCAAAGGGATTGCCGACGATCCGTTTCTTGGCGCGCTCTGCACTGCGCTCCACAAACTCATCGTAGATCTTGTCCTCCACAAAGGTGCGGGATCCGGCACAGCAGCACTGACCCATGTTGAAGAATAGCCCGAAATGCGCCATCTCGACAGCATAGTCCAGATCAGCATCGGCCAGTATGATGTTGGGTGATTTGCCGCCCAACTCAAGGGTGACACGCTTCAAGTTCGTGATTCCCGATGCCAACTGAATCAGTTTGCCCACTTCTGTGGATCCCGTGAAGGCCACCTTGTCCACATCCGGCTGATTGGCCAGATGAGCACCCGTGTCCCCTAATCCGGGCAGAACATTTACCACGCCCTCGGGAAACCCAACCTCCTTCACTAGCTGAGCGATATACAACGCCGTCAGAGTTGTCTGCTCCGCGGGCTTCAAGATAACGGTATTGCCAGTGGCCAAAGCGGGACCCAATTTCCAGGCCATCATCAAAATGGGAAAGTTCCAGGGTATAATCTGGCCACACACGCCCACGGGCTCATGCCGTGTGTAGGTGAAGAACTCGCCATCCATGGGAATCGTTTTGCCCTGCGTCTTGTCCGCCCAGCCGGCAAAATAGCGCAGATTCTTGATCGCAAGTGGCAAATCCACAGTGTAGGACATGTTGTATGGTTTGCCATTGTCCAGAGTCTCCAGGCTGGCCAAATACACCTGATCACGTTCCATTAAGTCAGCGAGACGATAGAGCAAACGCCCGCGATCCGAGGCGTCCATGCGTCGCCAAGGGGAGCCCATTTTGAACGCCTGTCGAGCGGCCTTGACGGCGAAGGCCACGTCCTCCGCGCCCGCCAGTTGCACCTCGGCAATGGCCTCCTCCGTGGCGGGATTGATGCTCTCGAAGGTCCTGCCCGCCTCGCTCTTGTGCCACACATTGTTGATGAACAGATCCGTGTAGAGCACCTCCGGAGAAGTCTGCGCCTCTGGAATTGTCGTTGGCTTCGCAGCAGTCGCATAACATTTCTGAAACTGTTCACGCAATTTTGCGGTCTTCAAAATACGCAGCATTTTATAGTTGGCGAATTCAAATCTGATTGTTGAAACAGCAAGTGGAATAACGCGTGCTAATTTTGCAGCTATCGATTAGCACCGATTTTAAAAATATGCCCAAAATTAGAAAAATATATATGTAATAAAACGCTCTAAAAATTTGAAAATAAATTCAGAGAATGAGAAACTATGTATTGTTGAGTTTGAAGCTTTGGAGGCTTGCCGCCTTGATATAAAAAATTTACAACATTAAATTACTGATTTGTTTTTTTGATTTTTTTAATTAAAAAATCATTGACTTCTAGCAACTTTAAGACAGCCAAAAATACGACAATATTCTTCTGAATTTCACCATTATTTACTAAATTATGGTTTTCAGAAACTTACCCACATAATAATGATTAATTTTGAGATATTCATTTCAATTCAAAAAATAAAATTAAGCAAAAATACATAAAAATCACAAAAGAAATATTAAAACACTAAACATCTTTCAGTTTAATTTTTTTTTGCTTCAAAATAACAATTATTTTCGCCCAAAAATAAAAATCAATTTGTATTTTTACTTTTGATGCGCAACATTTTTCAATATTCTTACTAAAGGACCAACTTAAGTTTTATTGTTGAGCAAAAAGAATAATTAAAATTTTTTATTGCTTTTGTATTTTTCCCAAATAATTCGACTTTACGTATACAATAAGCTTTTTTTTTTATCAGAAAAATACAAGTTTTATTTAAAGAATTATTATATTACGTAAAATAGTTGATAGTTAAATTTTCCTTCACTTCTTAATGATTATTTAAGGTTTTGCATATAAAATTAGATCATTCGTTATCATCAGTCATTACCATGATTTAACAAACATTTTCAACATCCAATTTGATCGTGTGCCGTGCAATTTTTTAAGCATTCACTCCTTGTTTTTTATTGAGTACTGCAGCTATGAGCGATGAGTGCATTTGAAGTAAATTCATTACGTTGGCAGCACTCGAGAGCAGCATACAAGAGAAAAGGCATAGAGAGAGAGAGAGAGGGAGAGGGAGAGATGGCAGTCGATAGTCGTTGTTTGATGGGAGGGAGAAAGAACGGAGGGGTTTGTTGCAGTACCGGCAAATCAATTAGTTCGATGCATGCAAAAGCGCAAGTTGGCATTATTTGGCGCACTTCCGTTTCCAACAAACAAAACTAATTACAAGCATTTTCATTAACGCCTACGAGTGAGCGACTTTTTACCCACTCCCCCCGCCACCCGAAACTAAAAGCTAACTCTATTGCCCTCTCTCTCTCTCCCACCATCTTTCTCTCTCTCTCACTCTTTCCCTAGGTGTGTGTATGGTACAACTACTTAAAAGTCGATGCGCCAAGAAGGCAAAGACAAGGCTAAAGCACTTGCAGTCTCTCTCTCTCTCACTCCCTTTTTCTTTGCCTCTGAAGTGACAACGGTGCAACCGTGGAACTGGGAACTTTGGACTCGTGTAGAGTCCATGCTCCCCAGGACAAAGTTCCCTGACGCTGTTGCAAACTTTACCGCCAATGCGGCGCGGCTTCTATTTGTGCCTTCAACGAAAAAAAAAATAGTTTTTAATACCCTAGAAACATTGCTTAAAAATATAATAGTCAGACGGAGTCATTCCTCGAGCCTATATATTTTCGGTCAGCGTCAACAGCCGAGTCGGTTTAGCTCTGTAAGTCTGCAATCGTTGGTGATAACAAATAATATAATTTATATTTTATGAAAATCAAGGTAATTTTCAATTTGGAGTACAGCTTCTTAGATTTTTATAAAATAAAAAAACCTCTAAGAGGTAAAAGTCTAGTGATGAAAATATTTTCATGCCCCAAAGTTTCTGAAATACAATTTTGTGACGAATAATATTAAGGTTAACACATAAATTATTTTAAAATTAAATTTTAGACACTCGGCACTGCACAAAATATAAATATTTTGGGGTTTTTTAGCAATTTCCCGCTAAGCAAATTGGCGTCTCAAAGTCGCCTTCTTCATCGTCGACGAAAAAACAACAACGACGTCGTTTTCTTTCGGCGCAGCTGACTAATAATTATATTCATTATACATTCATTAGCTTTCTGAAAACGTAATGCTATGGCAAATGAGTATGCAAATTGCTTACGTTTAAAATGCAATGAAATCAAATTTAAGTGGACTATTATTTTTGTTTTTTTGATTTGATACCTCCAAATAAACTTTTCAGTTCATAACTTATGTCTCCTTCGGATGCTAATCGAAGTTCTCAAGTAAAAACAAAGATTCCAAAATTTCTCACTAATTTAGCTGTCCGCATGTGAACGTGCTCTCATGTCCAAGGATAAGGACGCAGGGTATTTCGTAGTCGAGCACTGTGTACTAGCGCATACTTGAATTTTATTTTTGGCCTTTTCTTGATGCGCAACTAAAACCCAAAACAGGCCAGGCCCAAATCCAGTCAAGGCAAAAGGCGCCCGCGCAGGGACTCTGAGTGGCAAGTGGCAAATGGGGGGTGGCGAGTGAGAAGTGGAGAGCGGGGAAGGGCAGAGCGGGGTGCGGGGCGTGTGGCAAGTTGCGAGTGGCGAGTGAATTGTCTAATTACAGCTGCCAGCTGCAAGGCAAAAGCAAAGCAACTTCCACTTCTTGTTCTTGTTCTTCTTCTATTTGTCCTTGTTCTTCGCTTCTATTCTTGTTGTCGTTGTTGTTGTTGTTAGAGTCTACCGTTGTCAGGGACAGGCTGAGGATGCCTTTTGTTGTTGCCAGCGTCGCCAGTCGCAAGTCGAAAACATCTTAAGCACATTTTTAATTAATTTAAATGCGTTAAGTTGCTTGTCACTTCATTTGGCGATGTCCTTAACATGCCCATATACTCGTACCTAACAGCCTTCGAGAGTCCTGCACACACACACACACACATACTAATACCACTCCACAAAACGGTCGCGTCGTCAGGTTGCCTGCCGCCTAATGAAGATGACACAGGTCCTTTTTTTCGCCGCCCTTCTCCCTTCACAAACCATCAATAATTTTGTCGCATCGAATTGCTTTAATCCTATTTCTCGTCTCATTTGACAGATGATCACCATTTTTACACCTTTTTCTGGGTTTAATCTTTAGTTTCGGCCTTTCTTCAGCAATTTGCTTTTACTTGAATTTATGTTTATTCAGGCATTTGGTTTTATTGGAACTGAGGTCATGTTGGGTTTGTATACCTATATAATTTATGTATATTATTATGTGCATCAAATCAAATTTGCAACATTGAAAGTAATTTTAGGTGCAAAACTATTCCAAAGTAAATCAAAAAGATAAATCATGCAGAGAAACTAATATTATTATTTATTTTATAAGTTTTCCACTACCTTCAAAAGATTACATTAAAAAATTCCACTTTATTCCATTTATTCCATCAATTAATTCATGACATTATTAGAAGAAGGTAAAAAAAGGCCTATTGTCGATAAATAAATTACAAGTAAATTAAAAAATGTACGTTACGGGAAAACCGAAATTTTTACAATCGAAAAAAATTTAAAAACGTAGAAAAATATACATAAACTTTGTAGGTTTTAAGGTTAAAGATAATAATTAAAATCTCTTTCAACTTACACGTTCTCATCATTAAATTAAGTGTAGAATAAAATAAAAAATAATTTCGAAAGAATCTAATAAATAATTTAGGTTAAGAATTTAGCTAAAATGGAACAGGTATAATTTTAAACGGTTATAATCATTTTAATACAATATTTTTAACATTTAGTTAAATATATCAGATTAACCATGATTTGTGATATTTTCAGAACTTAATATGGAATGTGAGCAATCAGTTAAAATTTAACAAAAGAGGTAAATAGAATAACCTTTTCAATAAGATGCTTAATAACTATTGAAAAGATATTTAGACAATACAAATTTATAGAAAATAATTTGAAATTTAAAACAATATTTAAGATCAAACTTAACTTATATGTACATTGAAAAAATGGCCTTTACTCAAATAAGTTGGCTTAGACTTTAAGGCCTGGTCCTCCGTTCAACTGATGAAGCGACGTCTGAAATACATACGTATTTAACGTGGTAAACCAAAATTGTAATAGAGGTGGGAGGAATGCGAGGGGCAAATGAAGAGCTCTTGATAGGGTTGTATCGAAACTGTCATTGAGGCTGTCGTGTCTGCCGTGTCTCGGCTGGCTGGCAAAAGTGGCCCGAAAAGTCTATTATGGCCAGACAACTGGCTACAAATTGTGCAACTTAATTAAAGAAACGCTGTTAAGCTTTGGCCATTGAGCGCCGCGCATTGGGGGCGTTGCCACGCCCACATCAGTCACACATGGAGGGGAATCGAAATCGGAATCGGAATCAGAAACACATTCAACGATAGTCAACGAATGTGAAATGGGGGAATGGAGAATTGTAGATCGCAGTTTTGGCAAGGCAAAAGAGCTTTTTGCATTATAACGCAATTCAATGGAACCAACGACTCCTGCAGGCGAGAGGAGAACAGGGAGGAGGCGTAGAACAAGGAGGAGGAGAAGGAGAAGAAGGATGACACAGCGCGGGCAACGTCTGCGGCTGCACTTCATCGCTTTTGCCAAAAGGGGCAATTTCCGTGCTGAAAACGATGGCGACAGCAACAACAACAACGACAACAACAGCAACAACATCGACAACAACAACAACAACAACATCGTCAACATCAACAACAACACAAAAAGAAAAATACCGAAAAACGAGACAAAAACACAACACGGAAAAATAGAGCCAGAAAAAAAATAAAATAAAAAAATGAAAAGAAAAGAATTCAAAAAAAAAAAAGAACCATGCGAGAGACACAAAAATGAAATCGTATCTGGGCAAAAAGTGCGCGCTGCTTTTAATTGAAAACGCAAATTGGTCATCAATTAATTTGACATATAGACGTTGCACGTTGGCCAAAAAGCTACGGCAACCGTTTTGCAACTATGATGAAGTTGCTGCCCCGTCCACACAGTCGCCACATGCCGCATGCCACACTCGTTACTCTGTCGCTCTCCACTCTCAACTCGCATTCAACGAACTTTTTCCCATTCAGCCTCATTCGCAAAGAACAATCTGCAATCTAGTTTCAAGCCGAACTCTAGAGCAACCGATGCGATTTAAATATTTCGAAATGCACTTTTTCAACTTGTCGCTAAATTCATCTTTATTACTATAGTGATAAATGTAAAAATACATCGCAAAGTCGATGATGCGAGTACTTCAAGTACTTCAATTCGATTCTTTTTAACGATGTATCGAGTTATTGTAATAAAATCTATTTTCATGAAAAATCGACATTTCACTGGCGTTTGTTCAGCATATTTCATTTTATGGATTAAATTCAATCATTGAACTAAATGATCATACAATTAATAAACTTTACACTTGTAATGTAAAACTACATTGAAAATTCGACAACTTGATTTATTTTATTATCATTTATATCAATCGAGCTTATTAAATCTGTTTTCATGCAAAATTTACAGCCCCTGGAGTTTTTCAACGTTGTTAATTTGATTAAAAGCTAAAACTTGAGGTTGAAAATTTAAAATTTTTTAAAAAAATAGAAATGAAAACTTTATACTATATATATATATAACTTTATACTTTATACTTTATACATTTCGATTTTAAACTCGATTAACATTTCGAATTTACATCACTAGACAAATACGAAATTCATACAATGCTTTAAGAAACAAGAAACAATACATAGTCTCTTTCAAACTTGAAATAAATAAAATTATTATAGTCTAATAAATACTTATAATATAAAAATCATTAATTAAAAAAAAAACGTATTTTTGATGTGCAAAATATTCAAATGAAAAAAAGTTCATCATACCACGGCTTGACTGTATAGTTCCGGACAAAATCTTTCAGCTGGATGCCATAGCCGAAACTGCTCGCTTCAAGAACTTCAGAAAGTGGCAACAAAACTGGCTAAAAAATAAAAAGAAACAAATTTTTGTCATCGTCGTTGGTGTTGCGACTGACAAGTGACTTAGCCAGACAGCTGCAATCCCCCAACCCAGCAGACTCCCCCTGCCCCTCCCACTGTTGCCATTTTCCGTTTCTAACTACGCCTCCTCAAAAACTGTGGCATAAATAAAAATTTGTTTGGCAATATGCGCGCCGCGTATTTTGTTGCAAAAGTCTTGCATTAATCTAAATATTTGCATGCTAACGGCTTGCATGAAGGGAGAAGAAACAGGAGGAGGATAAGTAATGGAAAGGAAAGGGTAGAGGCAATGGAGAGGAGGAGGTACTGACTGAAGTAATAGGAATAATTCTGATGTTGTTGGGCTCTCGGTTTGGACGAGAGCGCTTTTTTTTTGGGCTTTGCCTATTTATTTATTTTCATCGCCGTCGCCAAATTGTCAACGACTTTTAAAAGGGGGTGGTGGTGAAGGAGGTGGAGGGGATGAAGGAGGGACTGAAGGAAATGGAGGGATTCGGGCAAAACTCGCATTTAAAATGCATTTCGCATGCAACGTCGACGAGAGGCATTTCCATTGCAAATGCAACGACGCCAACTTGCTGCCGCAGACCAAAGACAAAGAAAAACGCCAGAGCCAAAATAATAATAATAATAGCAATAATAGTAATAATAATAATCATCATCAACAACAGGATCATCATCACCATCATCAACAACATGATCATTATCAAGGACAGTTTTTGAATGCAACGTCGCCGAAAATATAAAAACGCTTTATTTATTTGTATTTCTTTACCATCATTTTATCTCACTCTCTCCCTCTCTCTCTCTCGCTCTCTCTCTCTCTCTCTCTCTCTCTCTCTCTCTCTTTCTCTTTTTCACTGCTTCTCCATTTCAATTTTTTTATTGTTATTGTTGTTGTTGCTACAACTGGTGTTTTTGTTGTTGCGTTTTAAGTAATCAAAATCGTTTAAACGAATTCGCGGAATTTGCATTTTGTGGCCAAGTTTTAGTTAGTTCCATCGTCAACGGGACATTGCATGCAACTTGCCGCATGTTGCATGTTGCCCAAGTTCGTGCAAATGACATTAACTATTCCCAGTGCTTTAAAACGACGTCTTACTGTACTTTATTAAGTCTTTAGTGTTTTGAATATTTCAACAAATTGTTTAATTCATTTCTTTGACTGATTATTAAAGCTAAAATTCATGTTTGTTTCATTCAGTGTAGGCTGAGTATTTCATAGTCTAGCATTTTCCTGCAGAGCGGTCTTACTGATTGTATTAAGGTTGAAAAATCTATTCATATATCTATATATTCCTGTATAATTTCAAATGGATTACTTCATTTATATTCTAAACATTTTTTTTTTAAAGAAGATTAGATTGTAAATGATTTCTGTAAATTTTCGGTAAATAAATCTTAAGTCTTCTGAACTATTCAAAGTCCAAAGAAGAACTAATTTAAAGTCTAGTTTATTCCATAAAACTAGATTAAAAACTAGATTATTATTGTTGGAATCATAGCGTTTTTTTAATTACATATTAACTAAGTAGTTAAAAGTCTCCATTTAAAAACTAACAGGTTGAAATTAACTGGGTTCGATTCCCACTCGCTTGTTTAAAAAAAATAAAAATAAAATTGGGATGAAAAGGAGTAATCGAAGCTATGGAATCTCAACTTGATGTGAGCTCGAATCCCGAAGAGGTTTTCGTTTTTTTATAATTATAATTAATTAAAGAAATTCACTGTAATCACACACACATTGATTCCCTGTTCTGTTCAACAACAAATAGTTAAATTTTGCTCTCTTTTCGCTCGTCAGAAAAAGCTTGCTATAAATTTTGTTTTTATTGGTTTGTTACTATGCTAAAATTATAGGAAATAAGTGTAAGAAGAGAGGGGGGAAGAGAGAAAGGAGAAAGATGTGTTGAATGTGATAATCGTAATGTTAACTCATAAATTGTCATAGCTGAAATTGAGTAAAAAATGCATATAAATCATAATATGTTTTTATAATTGCAAATATTTTTTACACAGTTGCTGAAAGGCGAGGCAAAAAAGAGAATGTTGGCATTTTAAATTTTCGTTGCCCACAAATTTGTATATTATTCGGGCTATAAGATATTCTCGTTTATTATTTATTTTGGGTAGAAACTCTTCAATGATTTGTAGCCCTAAAGTTGTAGCTGCCCAATTATCAACTAATTTAAATTTCTGTCTATTGGCACTTGGAAAACCTTTGATAAATTTCCATTCTTTGCTATTCCCCAAGCCACAACAACAACAATAACATGAACATTTGGCAACTGTATTGTATTTTGTGGCAAGCATCAAAATTGTATGCCACAATAAAATGTATTTGAAGGATTCACCTTTAGTTTAACTCGTTTTGCTGCAGCTGTAAAACAAGCAGCTACAAATGTCGCTTTTATGTGATAAGAATTACAGATACCCTGTAAGGTAATTTTGAGCTATAGTAAAAGAGTTAAAATATATTAGAAAAGCAGAGCATATGGAAATATCTCAATCGATAATGATGAAATATTGTATTAGGAGTTCGTGTGTAATATTTAAAGGTTTAATTTAAAGGTTCCCGACTAAAAATGAAATAATGTGATGTGAATTGAAAACTTACATTGGTTTTTATAGAAAGAGAAATATTGAAAATTTGTAAATAAAAAAGAATATCTTTTAAGATTTATGTATACAATTTTAACATTAAAAACTGAAAGTTTTGCATGGAGATGATAACTATAGTTTAAGGAGTATTCGGGAAACAACGAATTAAATATGTTATAAACTTAAAAAAAAAGACTATTTCAAAAACTTAGAACAATAAATATCTTAAATATTCTATTTTCAAAAATAGATAATTTTAAGAATTTTTGTGATCTTTTTAATGCATTTTTGGTTTCGGCTTCATTGTATAGACAAAAATTCGAAGTTTTGATAAGAACATCTTAGCTTTGAAAAATTTTTATTTTATCAGTTAAGGAGTTAAAATTTTAAAATAGCAAAATTTAAGTTTATGGAGAAGATTTTATACGTCATCATACCTAATAGTTAGTTAAGGTCAAACACGGTATAGAAATGGATGAGTTCATGAGTATTTCAAGTTGAGCTAGCCAAATTGGTTGGATATCATACACAGAGATAGCGGTTAGAAAGAGAGATAGAGAGAGACAGAGAGATGAATAGAGAGGGAGATAGCTGAAATGTGGAATGGCAGCAGCCGATAAACTCGAATTGCTCTTGAAACTTAATTACGAAACTCGCAAATGCAAAATGCAAATACCTGACAAAGCCAAAGCTGTAGCTGTAGCTGTAGCTGTAGCTGTAGCTGTAGTTTGAAGCTTGGGCTGTTTATACGTCTGAACGCCTGGTTAAGTGCTCTCTGTATGTGTGTGTGTGTGTGTGAGTCTCAATGTGTGTGTGTGGCACATGGCGTATGAGTAATATGCATGAATGCCAACTAGAGAGATGTGTCTATAATGTCTATAATGCACTATAACTCAAGCACTTCTAGTCGTCATCTTGTTAAGTAAATTCTAAACATAGTTGCTAGCAAGTTTAGGCCCTTCTCCTCCTCCTCTTCCCCCTTCTGGGAGTGTATAATACATATGTATGTGCGTGTGTCCACTCACTTATGTAATTAAGTGTCTTGTTAAAACGGAAATGGAATTCGGTTTTGCCTTTAATTTACATTAATTGACGATGCATTTATGCCAACGACCACTTGGGGGTAACTCTCCCCTCTCCCCTCCCCCCTTCTTCCCCTGCCCCTCCCCTTTTCCCATTTCCACCCCGTTTTGCAACTTGTTGGTATTTATTGTTTAATATTAATGTCTGTCTGGGTGCAAAACTTGCAGCACACAGTGTCGCTGTTGAAAAATGCATGACATGGACTTACAGCAGCGTGTTGCAAGTTGCAAGTTGCATACTTGCAACTTGGCTTTAATCGCCCGGCATTAGGCCACATGCAATATGCATGCGTCAGCAACAGACAACCAGGAGATAGATGTGAACCGAGTGGGTCAAGAGAGGCGAAGCGCAGTGAAAAGAGGTCGAGAGCCAGGGATTGAGTGTGAGCGAGTGAGTGAGTGAGTAACCGGGTTATGCACTGACCCGATTCGAGAGAGACGACCTCCCTTTCAGCCAAAATGCCAATGGCCAACGGGCATTATTAATGGCACTCCGAGTGCACTTACTTCTTCGGGCAACAACTTTGATTTATTCATTGCCACACACACACACAGCCAGCAACATTTTGCATTCAACATTTCACATTTAACTATTACAATTATTGTTATTTATATCACGATTATTGTTGTCCCAGTGCAAAGTCCGCAATTACCAATCTAAATAGCCCATTTGTCAATCCTTAACAGCAATTGCATTAAAAATGCACTTGAAAACCTTACGAATTATTAACACATTATATTATTTTTGCCAGGTTAACGAAAATGCATAAATTCTGTTTGCATTACATATCATGATTTTAATTTCCTGCATTTTCAATTGTTTTCTCTTTCTTTTTCAAAATATTCGAAAAATAATAAAAAAAATTAATTTATGTACTTTACAAATCAAGGATGTATAAAAAAAATTTAAAACTTTTAATTTCCTCTCTTCAGTCCATTTCGAAAGTCTTAAATAAAACTACGAACTTTTAAGATTTATGTTCGTAAATAATAGTATTAATAAAGAAAAATAGGAGAAATTAAGAATTTTAAAAAACATACAAATTTAATAGGGTCTCCCACGCCCCTTTTTACCTTGATCCGTCTCTTTTTTTGTGGACAAGCATTTTTAAATTGGAGCTGAATGATGGCAAACAATGGAATAGAGGTATAGGTTAGTTTTATGCTTGAGCAGACGATTTGTGTGTTGCCACACATACGAATAGTGTGTGCATGACCAGTGTTGCCAATAAGCAATTATGGTTAAAGAGTGCTGTCGCTGTCGTTGTGCAACACTGGACACGTACTAAAGCGTATTATGAACACGCTTGAGTCATAAAAATACGTCAGCAAAGTTTCCTTGGCCACGAGGTCACGACCAGGACGCGCTCTATGCGACACTCTACAAAGCTGAGTCAGAGAGAGATAGCAATAGAGAGAGAAAGAGAGAAAGAGAGCGAGAGAGAGGGAGAGAGAGAGTAACAGGTAACGGTAATTGAAACAAAAGTTGAAGAACAAGAAACAGAAGCATACGTTGCGGCGCCTTAAAAACCCATTTCCAACTGTTGACACGTGCCGCGTCGTGCCGCGGTGCCTGAAGAGTGGAAAGCACCGCAACACCGCGCAACACCACAGCACCACCACCCACCGCACCACCAAGCAACGCATCACGGCACAGCAACACGGCACCACTCCATTTTGCCGGCATTGTCCGTAAACGAAAATCACGCGGCCGCATGCGAAGTAAACAACGTGAAATGAAAGTCATGCGTCGCATTTTAAAACGAGACGGCGAATGTCTCCTGGGAGGGGGAAATCCCCCACGGCTTTTAGCACCCGCCTCACATCACATCACATCAATTCCCAACACGGCAAGAGATGCGCATAATTTGAAATACAAATTTGCCTGCAACGTTAGGGAGTTGAGCATAGAGAGATGAAGATGCATTTGTAAATATGCCTCATTATTGTGCAAACACTTCTTGTCTCTTGTCTTCTGTCTCCTGTCTCGTGTGTCCTGCCTTCTTCCTAGTCTTCTGTCTCGCTCCCACCTGCTTGCTACACGCACTCACGTCTCACGTCACAGCACCTCCTGCTCTTGGCCATCATTCGTCACGTCGCGTCGCGTCGCATGTTTTGCGTCTCGTGCAACGCCAACGGAAATGGCAACAAAGTACAAAGCAATTTAATAAATGCCGGAATCACGTGAAGGTGTTAAGCAAAACATTTTGCAGCAATGACCACAGCCAAAACCGACACGAATCAACGTCAAATTGAAATCCCAGCACATAAAGTACATACCATACATAACAAACTTACAACAAGTTGTTAGTCAAGCACAAGCACAACTGTACCTGTGCCACAAGTGGATATCATTTTTCGAAAAAAATAAAATGTTTATTTTCTAGCTCAAGTGTACAATATATTTAAATAAGCTATCAATTAGTATCGATAAGTCAAAACACAACTGTTCATGTAATCAGTCAGTCGATAAGTTCGAGTAAGTAACAAGCAACAATGAATTTGAGTAAGTTATCAATTCGTTTCGATAAGTTAGAGTAAGTAACTCCCATGCACAACTGCACCTGTTCCATAACTAAATATTATTCTCAAGGATGTTTTGTTTCCTCTCAAAATCGCTAGCCAGAAAGCTCCAGTGTACAACGAACACCTAAAGGACAATAAATACCCTGATTTCTGATGTCTCATCCCTATAGTAGCTCAAATTGTTATTCATCATTGTCTTAACTAAAATACAAGTGTAGTTTCAGATGCTTATTAAACTTGGCCATGTTCTCCATGAGAGACTTCAGCATTTCTCAAACCTTTAAACCGTGCATATACCTTATCTTTGGGTCTTATTTTTGGCCCAGCCTAATTTGTCATATGCATTTATTCATTCAGTTTTCATTCATTCATTCATTCATTCGCTTTAATAACTGTCAATATGGCGTCGTTCGACGTTGCGACTGCAACTGCAGCTGTCGCTGTTAATAATGAACGAGTTCCAACGACGATGTTGCCGTATTAAATGCAATGCCGACCTCAACAACATCAACAACACATATGAAAGCTGCTGTCGAGAGTGATCGACTGTGAGATACCCGTTAAAACTACTTATTGTAAACTGAACAAAAATATAGAAAATAAAACCGAGTTCATGATTGAAACCACTTTACAACATCATCATAATACCAAAATCAAAACATATCAAAACCTACTTTACTTTTACGCTTAGTGTACAACTATATAATTTATATAATTGTTGATATTCCAAATTTGTCATTGTGCATTGCTAACGAATATAACATAAGAACTGCAGGGTCCTGCGTGTCTTGTCACATCGTGATAACACTCTCGAATGCCTTGAGTACCGGGTATAAAAACAAAGCCCTGGTGCTGGCAATTGCCGCTGATCTTATTCGCAGTGCCAATGCCGGTTTCCTCTGTCGGACCCAGCGTTGCCAGATTGTGCGAACAACAGTCTGGATATTCGACATACGACACTCGCCTCGTTTTTTACTTTGTGGTAGTTTGTTTGCTGTATTCCCCTCGCCCTCTCTCGCTCTCTGTCCGTCTGTCTGTCTCTCTCTTTGTGTCTACCTTTTATTTTTTGAGTTCTTTTCATACGTATTCAGATTCGGTCAGCGTCGCTGACATCAATTTGTAATTTCAATTAAAAATTTAAACTGAAAAAAAGCGCAAGAGCATTCAATTCAATTGCTGCTGCCATTTAACGGCAAACCCGAAAGAATTCACCTGACTAACACACATTCCCGCCATCCAACGCCACCTACACCTCACCCATCACTTCCCCCTATTTCACCTCTCCGTGCTGCTTCGCTCTACGTTCTACGTTTGTATGCGGGCATAATTTGATATAGCGTATGCTACAAATGGCTGCCCGAGGCACTTAATTTGATTTCTTTCTACAAATGGCTTTGCCACACACACACACATACACACAAAAAAAACACACACACACAAGCACACGCACACACACACTGACTAGATAGAGAGCTGCCTTTAGAGAGTGTTTTTTCTATTGCTTTAAAAGAAACCAAAAACTTCACTTTACTTTTTCTTTCAAGCAAAAGGCAAAACCTTCATCGTTGTCTCCTCTTTCTCTCTCTCTCCCTCCCTCTCTGTAGGTACAGTTGACCAACTTTTCAAAGGCTCTCGGGCATGTAAAGTCGGTGAGCAGAAGAAAACGGAATTTTTAAAGAAGTTTAGCATTAAAGTCATAACTTAACTTAAGAGTTGGCATTTAAAATGTAGAATTCTAATCAAATTTTGTTTAAATATTGATAAATAGAAATACTGAACAAATTTTGAAGGATCTTGAGCTTGGCTTAGTTAAATGTACAGTAAACACTCGCTCAGAGGGTTGTGCAAGCATTGGACCTTAATTTTCTAATGTATTGCCATATTTTGCATGAATGATGAATCGATTTGGGATGAACTTGATGTTGATTACAGGGTATTACCTTCAATCAGTATGCACGGCTACTTGTCGAGCAATTGGCATTTTTATAGAATTTTTAGTTCACGCCTTTATTGATAAGAAACACATTATTAGAATAATTAATGATGAAATTTATAAAATGAAGGTATTATTTGTAGAGGTTAAAACTACTTTTCCAAATGATATATTGTAACTTTTATGTAACTTATTGTAACCGATCTATTCAGTGGTATCTATGATTTTATACTGTAGATAAATGAAAACCTATCTCCGTTTGAACTTATTACAGGGTATAAAGGTAAATATGATCAACCTGTCTTCGATTAATGCTCTCAGAAATAAAACATACTTGTGTTTAATGGGATTTACCGACTTAATCTTAAGTTATTTGTGCAGCAAGTGATTTATCATGTGTTTGAAATGATTTAAAATTTATGTTATCCGATTCTTTTTGAAGAGTTTTGAGCACAAGAAGAATTAGAAGGAAAAAATGATGACATACCCATTGAGTGCTATTCGAATTTTCCCAAGCGACCCACAAAGCTATTGAATTGGCACAGCAGGAAAGGAGGAGAGAGAGAGAGAAAGAAAAAGAAAGAGATGGTAGAAGTAGGGTGGGGTTGAGTTGGGTTAGGTTCGGGTTCAGTTTTGGGTTTGAGCTGGGGTTTTTTTTTGGGCTGAAGTTGAGGACTTTGCTGCTGTTTCCGCTTTGCCCGAGCCCCTCCATTAGACATGAAAGTGTCAACTTCCGCGTTTTTGCACACACACTCTGAAAAGGAGGAAGAGAGAGGGAGGGACAGAGACAGAGAGAGGAAGTGTAGGAGGAACAGAGACAGGGACTCACTTGTGTCGTCGCCGGTTAAAAGCATGTCAAATTTTTACACACACTCAGAAAAAAATGAACGAAAAAAATCATGCACAATTTTCTTGATATATGACCGAATCGTTCTCATTTTTTCGTGCTTAAAACAAGCACGAGTCGGTATCAAATCGTGCACACAGAAAAAAATTAACGGGAAAAGTCAAACATTTTTAATTTTCTTTAAAAGAAAAGCAGGCGACGACTTCAATTTTACATTTGAGTTGATATCTTTGCTTTTGCTGTGTGTCAAAGGAAATATTTCTAGCGACTGTGAGTATATTTAAAAATAGAGAAAAGTAAATTTTTATTGGGAACAAATTTTTACAGGAGATGGCGCTACTAAATGAAGTGAAATTGACAGCACTCCCAGAAATCGCCATCTGGCGACAGTCAATCCAATAACTTTATTATTCAGTGCATACTTTCTGGAAGCATGTAATTATAATCGTTGTAAGCTCTATAGCAATTATTTGTGTATTCAGTTTTCTTTGTTATCATTGATCTCCTGTTTCTTGAGAAATAAATTTATGGTTTTTTTTACTCGGTGGGAGCTAGCCTAAATCGGATCATCGTCGCTGACAAGAAGAGGGGCACGGATATCGACATACAAAACATAAGTAGTTTCAAGCTCCTTTACAACGAAACACAGGGTCCTAGAGCGGAGTGGAACTGTTGACTTGGTGAAGCTCCTTATACATATATCAGTTCAATCGGATTTTTCCCCACACCCTGAAGACTTGAACTCTAGCACTGCCAAGCAAGGAAATTACATTAATCTCAAAAATACAGAAGAGACCGGACCAAGGCGGCAGCTTTGAAGAAAACACAATATTTATGAGTGATTAATGAAATGTCGGGAACAAGGAACAGTTCATTCGTGAGCGACAACGAGATCGACGACCAGCTAGATGAGCTGAACCGAAGACGTCAAGAGGTTAAATTAAGAAAATTAAATATGTATCCAATTTAATCAATAAAATACTAAAACATTAATTTACTGTGTATTTTTATTAAAACGGATAAATTATAAACAATATATTCTATATGAAAAACCAATCGGGTCCTAAAGTGGAAAATATGCGTATAAATTGAGAACGGTCTGTTCTAAATGTGTAACCAATACGGTCCTAAAGTAGTAAACAAATGTTCGAGAACTGAGCACCTACTGTTCATATAATGTTGTGGATATGTTCCTGAAACGAGCTCAAATGTTCTTGGATTGTGCACATGCTGTTCATAAATTGTTGTGGTCATGTTCTTAAACCGATCCCTATATGCTTCTGAAATGAACTAAAATGTTCATAAAATGAGCCCAAAAAGCGATTAAATTGTTCCCATACGTTCAAAAAAGAACACCCAAGTGTTCATGAAATTTCATGACCAATCGTTCATGAAGTAAGAAAAATCGTGCTTGCGCTACTTTCATGCACAGTTTGTTTTGATTTGTGCACAGATGTGCTTGTTTTTTTTCTGAGTGCACACTCGGAAAATGGGCAGAGGTAAGTGGAGACGAGAGAAACGCAATGGCAAAGAGATGGGGAGAGGAGAGCGAAGGATGAGGGGCATAGGAAGAGAACCAAAGCGAACGCCTGTGAGAATGCATGATTGAATGATTGAGAAATTAATACACACACACCCCACACACACACACCCGCTACACACACACACACACACACACACAGATATCTACCACACACACAGAGAGAAATTGTGTGAGAAGAAGTGAAGGGAATGTGGACAATGGGGGAAAGGAAGTAAAAGAGCAGCCTCCACACGTTGGGCGCCATCAGCGGCAACGTGAAAATTCCATTTCACTTTACAACTGAATGCAAATTACATGCTGTAATTTCCTGCAAGAAAGCAAGAAATGAAGCGAAATGAATGTGGCACACACACACAGACACACACACACTCACAGCACACACACACACACACACTGCCAATGTATTTGCGCCAAGCGGAAATAAAAATAAATTCGAAAAGTTAATATTAAATGTGCTACATTGGAAACATATTGTGTGCTCCCCCACAACTCACCCAAAACTCTCTTTCTCTCTCTCTCTCTCTCTCTCTGTCTTCTCTCTCTTTTTCTCTGTGTTTGTCTCTCTTTCACTCGCTCTCTCTCGCATCTCTCGCTTCGCTGACGTTGATTTTCCACATGCCTAGCAGACAACAAGGCAAGCCTTTGCCCCGCCCCCGCTTCTTGTCTCGCCCCGCCCCATCGCTCAGATACAGACGCCAGCGGGCATCAGCACACAGCCTATCAGTCCCCGCTCCCCCTCCCCCTAACAGCCTTTACTTCCCCCCTCCCCACCCAGCTTCTCCGCTTGCTGATCCGCTGGCCGTAAACAATTGCGCATTTTCAGCGCCGTTTGCTTACATTTTTTACTCCACACGCGCGCGGTTTATTTTTTTTCGCTATATATTTTTCAGTTTGATATACCCTGTAATTAAAAGCTAGCTCTTAAAAGGAGACCTATGCAAACCCAAAATTTTTTTAAGCTTTGGCTTTAAAATTTGATCAAATCATTATAAAATTCATGTTTCAAATTCTTGATTTTATTTTTTTTATAAATTGCGCCTATCTTTTTTTCTTTTTCATATTTTCACACTCGTTACAATTAGATTAAGTACAAGGGAATTGGTCAATTTATCTTCCTGTCCAGGTGAACTCAGAAACTGACAGAGCTAGAGCCTTCAAATATGATATAAAACTATAACTTTGATTCGGTAAAGTATATCGAAATTCTTTTCCAAATTCCTCGACTTTTAACTTTTATTTTTAGTCTAAATAAGAGCCCATAGTCATATCATAATACTATTTGGTAATATCATATTATTATCTATTATTATTCTACTTTATTGTCTTCTTAATCAGAAAATTTCCTAGAGACAATAAGTAATTACACTTTTTACTCATTGACAGGATATCTGCTAGTCGTGTATACCCGGCTGTCCATATAGTTTCATGCATTTTTACATTTTCATATGGCGCATTTTCATTGCATTTGTATTTGTTGGGTTTTTTTGTGCACTTCTTTTATTTGTGTTTTCTTTTCGTTTTTTGTGTTTTTCGGTTTTCTTTTTAATTTGCGCGCCATTTTTTGCGCTTGCAGTTAATTTTTTATTGTTATTATTTTCATTGTGGCGCTGCGGCTGCATCATCGTCAGTCGCCTGTCGACGGGCATCAGCAGCCGCCACTTGGTCAATGCCTGTTTTTTAGTCAACGCGTAAAATATGCTTAAATATTTTAAATTTAATCACACGCTTCGCTGGCTTCGGCAAATACGTCAATGCATATGCAAACAAATAATGCGCAGGCGGCAGGGATTTTTCCCCTTCCCCCCCTTATCCGCTTTTGTTTTTCGTCATTTTCCTGGCTTTCCCGCTTTGACAACAAAATGCTTCCCGCTTCCCAATTTCGCTGGCCCTTGTCGCATTCGGTTTGCCGTGTACCCTTTTCGCTCGAAGCACCCCGCCAGGTGTCGGGGATACCTTTCAACCTTTTCTCCACCTAACTCCATCTCCTCTGCTCATCTCATTTTTTATCCATTCTGTTTGTTGGACATGTTCTCGACCGCATATTTACCGCAATTAAAGCAACAATTCAGATTTCCAATTCACATTTTTTGCCTATTTTTGAAGAAAAATTGTTCAAGCTTCTTTACTTTTTGCATTATTAAAATTCCCACTTGGCTTACAAACGTTTAATTGCCATAAATTAAGTAAAAATCCAACGAAAATGGGTTAAGTCTTATTCTAAGTATGGGAATATTTTTGAAGTAGCTACAGAAAGAAAGCAAGAACTATGTAATAAAAAAAGAGTTCAGCATTCAGTATATAAAACGAGAAAAATCAAGTTCAATAATATTAGAAAAAGTAGCTTTAATTTCTCGGAACTTTCCTTTCAAATTGTAATAAACGATCTTATCTCATTGTCTTAATCCTTTTCAATGGCAGGCTCTTTTTATATATTTAATATATTTAATAATATTTCTGGCAGTAAAGGCAGTAGGAAAAAGTCCCAAGGCCGAATTTAAGTTGCACTAGTTACAAAAAATAATGTTCATTGATGATTATACCAATTTTTTTTTTTTTAAATTTTAACTTTGTAATTAAAAAATATTGAGTTTTCCAATATTTATTTCTAAGTCTCGGTTTTTTTTTGTTTCCTTTGTCAAAACTCTTATAGGGAATCTATTTAATTGGCTTCAACTGCTGCTTCAGTTTAAACTGCAAATTTTAGTTGGAATATCAAAATTAGAGCCCCAAAAAAAGAGTTAGGAGAAAAGTGTAAAGTGTCAAGTGGCATGTGGCAAGATGAGAAGCAGCTACAGCTTCAGTTGGCAACAGTCAGTTGCCTATTTCAGTGCCCACCTCTTGTTGACATACCTAAGTGTGTGTGTGGATGGGTATGGGTGTGGGTGTGTGGGTCTAGGTGTGTGTGCACGTGGCATATTATACAGCCAAATGCCTCCGGAGCCATTTGACTCCGATTTCGGTTTGTGGCCAAGTGAAATTTATATGCCCAAATATAATGAACCTGAAGCACTTGCACGTCGTGTCTCTCTCACTCTTTCGCTCACTCTATACCCATCTCACTCGCTCTCTCCCTCTCTGTCTCTATCGCTTGTCAGGCGTTGAATTCACTTCTGGCCAAATGCAGTTTGGTTGCCTGGCTTGTTGGCCAGTCAGTTGCTCCTGTGGCAACATTTAGTGAAGTGCCAGCTTTATGGGTAGCACTAAAGGAAAGAGAGGGGAAGACTGTGTCAGAGAGAGGGGGGGAGATGATGAACATGAGGGAGGGGAAAGGGGGTTAGGCCTGAGCTAAAGTTGCCTCGAAAATTGGCGTGGCCGATGCATTAGCTGATACCGAGTATTTCATATAAGCTAAACTCAACTCAGCTCAACTCAACTGAGCTAAGCCGAGCTGAACAGTCTGCTGTGACTCTTATAGACACACACACACACACACACATACAGAGCTAGTGTGTGTGTGTGAGAAAACAGCATGAAAATCATATTATAAATAAATTATGCAATTATAATTACACAAGAAAACTACTTGGGGCGAAACAACTTACACACACAGCCATACACCCACACAAACACACGCTCTCATTAAACGCCAGCAGCTACATTGTCTTTGTGTGTGTAAAGTTCTGCACTCAGAAAAATGCAGGGCAATTCGTTCTAAAAAAAAATTATTTTATTGATTCCGTTTTGTTCTAAAATTATTATGATTATAATTCTTTTTTCGTTTCTTACTTTTTAGTATCATTATAAAATTAGTGAAATAGACAAAAAACATAAATGATACTTATAAACACTTGATTAACCTACTAACAAGTAAAAAATTTGTCATATATTAATAAAAATAAAATTTAATTTTAAATTTTTTAAGTCGGTCCTATTAATTCTGATTTTCAGCATCGTTCGGCACAAAATTGGATATCATAAATTTTAAGGCATGGAAAAGATTTCATCCCTAGACATTTAACTTGCTTAAAGGTTTTTTTTTGAAGATATTTCGTACATTAATAAAGAGTTTTTAGTATCATTGAACTTTGACACTGGAAACTCTTGATACAAGTCCGAACGAACTTGATTTTACTCTCAGTGTGGCTGCTGGCTCAGCAACATTGCTGGAAAAATGCTCCAAGTTGTCATATCAGGCGTGTGTGTGTGTGCGTGTGTGTGTGTGTGCGTAGTTGCCCTCGTCTCGTCTCGTCTCACCTTACTTCTCCCCTGCCCAACTCGGCTTGTCTCGGCTTCCCTCCGTCTTGTTGCCCAGGCACAAATAGCACAAGTACAGGAAAATAATTACATTTTACGTGTTCCTATTAATCTTGCTGAGTTTTTAGTTTTAGTTTTAGTTGTTCCCCACTAATTCACTTTTTGTTTTCAGTCTCTCACTAACCAACGCCCTCCAGTTTTCCCCTCTTCACTTACTTTCTTCTCTCCTCCTCCTCCTTGAATTCAATTTTCTTGTTTTCAGTTTACAGTTTGCTTTTTACTTTCGACTTGATGCCCGGAACTGACCGAACAAATCGCTTTTCTTAGTCCTTTGTGGACAGACAAACACATACTTTTCAGTTAAATGTTCAGTGAATTCCCTCAGAAAAGAAAATGAATATGATATGCTAATATTTTTAGGAGACAATTTGAATATCAAACAGGAAAATATGTCACAAATATAATATCAAATTTAAGCAATAAAAGATTAATGGAATTTTTCACATACATTTTAGAGTTAATAAAACACAAAAATACTTAGATTGTTATTTGAAGTGATACACAATTATTTGAGGGCAACTTATTCATTATTGTGAAAAATTTTGAAAATTTCAGTCTATTAATGAAAGTCAAGTTTTAAAGGTCCACAACTGATATAGTATTTATAATATAAAGATTATTCAACAATTATTATATGTTTCAATTTATTTATTTATTTGTTATTATAATTAAAGATTTATTATATTTAAAATCCGGATTTTGTCTGATATTTTTTCTCAATTTTAACTATCATTTAATATTCATTATAATTACAATTTTATTTAACTAATATAGGTGGGAGATTGACTTAAATTTCAGAAGGTTAATTCTTATATTTACATTTATATTTATAATTATTTGAAGTGAGTTTTTTTTGACATGCTTGCCACAATTTCAAATAAAACAGCACAAAAGGATAACTCGTGATATGTGGGTTACGACCTGCTTTGTTTTCCATTTAGTTCTCGAATAGTTTTAGTTTATTGCCAAAAAAAATGAGAAGAGCACAGAGTTCAAAAGATAAAACGAAAGCTGCCTCTTTTTTGGGGGCGATGAACTGATGGGCGTGGCCGGTGGCATGGCTGTTGCTTGCAACTAATTATGCTTTATAGCATTCGGTAGTTTGCTCTTTTGTCACTTGGCAACATCATAAGCCGCTTAACCCACTAAAGCCACAAAATTGAGGCACACACAAACCCAGACACACACTCACATAGACACAACAGAGTCCACACATATACGTATGTACATATATAGTACATAAAATATATATACTCTCACAGACACACGTAAATCTAATTAAAGTTAAGAGAACATGCTTCAAAATTATTTCCGTAATTCTGCACTTGAGTGGGGCGTTTATTCATGTTGTGGTGCGTTCTTTTTATTTTTTTTAGTTTTTCCTATTTATTTAGTTTTAAACAGGAAGCGAATGAGCTGCTCATGTGTGTGTCTGTGTGTTTACAGGGGGAGAGTTAATGATAGCTGGGATCTATGGTCAGTTGTATGTAGTACAGTTCGAGACAGATAATTGAATTGCTCTAAAGTTGCAAATAAATTAAATGAGCAAAACAAAGCATTACTGAAATAATTACCTAATATTACAATTATATTAATTTTTTTTTTAAATTCAAATTATTTATGTATAATTTTATTTATATTTATCTATTTATTTATCGACTGTTCTTAGTCAAAGAATAAATAATAAACAAATACAATAAAATATGTTCAGTTGTAATAAGATATATTAATTTTTTAATTTGAATCTTATTAAAATTCGCTGGGATTAAACATTGGCTTTTATGTAATCACACAGATTTCTAAGATTTCTTCTCCTTATCGTCGATGCATTTATCTAACATGCCATTTAGATATTCTTCAGCCTGACGATCGATCTCCAGCTCAGCTGGATCCTCGCAATATACGTTCTTGAAGCAGTCCAGATCGGATTCGAGTATTTCCAGCTCACGGGCCACCTTTTTCAGGCGATCCTCGAAGGGAGTCCAGTTGTTGGCCTGCCGTGGCTGATAGATGTAAGTGTATAAATAGTGAACAATCTCGGGATTCTTTCGCCTGCATTCCTCGCACATGCGAAACTCCATGCACTGACCACTGAATTCATGTGGCGGAAATGCAATTTGGCACTCGGTGCACAACAAAACGTAGCTATTGTTTATATAAAGATACTTCAGGATGCATATCAGTCGAGAGCTAATCTGTAGATATTTTTAAACTATACTCACATAATCATCCATTTTGATTCCTTTTTAATTAACAGACAGAATTTTCTTTAAACGTTTTGTCACGCTTGGAGTTGATTTTGTTTTTGCTTTTTGAAAGCACAACACCATTTGTCAAAATTCCTTTGTCAACACTCCTTTTTCTCATTCCAAACACAACCCTGTTTTATCGATAGCTGTAAGCTTAACACACTATCGGAACTGTTTTAATTTGATGCACTTATCAGAAGCATTTTCCAAAAACTTTTGAGCAGAATAAAGTGCTGTTGACCATGAAAGTAGAGGTATGTTAAGCCATGCTAAAAATTAAGTATACGTAATTCGTATTTTTGAGCAGGCTGAATAAAGTGATTTATTCTTCTGTCCGTCTCTGTTTTCTAAAAACTTCTTTAATTTACTCCAAATTAAACTTATTTTATTATAATAAGGTTAATAAAAAAATAAGTATTGCTTAAAACAAATAAAATGTTTATGGATAAATTTTAATTTCTTAAAGCTTTAAATTTTTAATTGATAAATTTTGATTTCTTAATTTTTTTAGCTCAATTTTTCTTTCTAGTTTTAGGATTTTGTTTCTTATCTTTTTCATACCAATTTGTGTTAATATAGAGCATTTTCAACACAAAACTATGTCGTGACTTTATGATTGCCAATAATCATGTTTGACAACACTTTAAAGGATTTTACAACACTTTTTTTCTTACTTCGGAATCAGCAAATTTCTCAATTATTCGCATACGGTCACACACACTTTTCCATAACAAAATTGACAACACTTAAAAGGATTTTACAACACTTTTTTTCTTACTTCGGAATCAGCAAATTTCTCAATTATTCGCATACGGTCACACACACTTTTCCATAACAAAATTGACAAAGACTGAGATGCGGATAAAATAATGGTGAAAAGGAGAGAGAGAGGAAGAGATAAAGAGAGAGAGAGAGGGAGAGAGTGTGTGTGTCTCTTTGGTTTCCCAATGGCCGCCGTCATTTGACTGTTCAGCGGCTGAAGCATTCGGGGAATGCGTTCAAAATGATGCTGCTCTCCGCACTGTTTTCAATTTAGTTTTAGCCGAGGAGCAGAACAGGAGGAGAAGAGGAGAAAGAGGCAGCTAACACCTGGCATGTAACAATGGGGCAACACGAAATAACAGAAAGAGACAGACGGAGGAAGAGCGAGAGAGTGTGAGTTGGGTGATAGGAATACACAGCAAGGAAATACATTCTAAACTTCATGTTTAAATTTCTTAAACTTAGCTTTTTTTATTTTTAAATATGTATTCAGGATATTATCGGTAAATTAACACAATATGCGGATAAAATTACTACTTAGCATGAAAATAGTTCCAAAAGCTTAAGTCATTTGATTTATTTAAAAAAAATTTATTTTAATCAAAATATTTGTTCAGAAGGAACTGAAAAATCGTACTTTAATCAAGTATTTTATACTTCGTCTAAGAGCATCGGGATAACCAAACTTTTGACACCGCTCGGATTGATTTTATCTCGTTTCTCGGATTTGTTTTTTTCAGTGTAGGAATAGGAATAGGAAAAGGGATTGGGATTGGGATCGCTGTCTGGCATTGAGTCAACTTGTGCCTTGTGCCTTGGTCCATTGGTGGCGCCACTCAATTCAAATGAATCCCCTTTCGGCTTCCACTTGACAATGGCGACACACACACACACACACACACCCAGCCACACACACACTCTCGCCAAGTGTGTGTGCGAGTCAGTGAACTTAATTTGGTCACACACAATTGATTCTTTTTACACACAAATACACACACATTCACATTTAGCTGTTATTGTTGTGCGCTGGCAGAGTTGGTAGCATCAACCGGGAGGCAGCATCAGCCTCGGTTGCAACAGTGGCAACTCTGGCAGCCGTGGCAACATCAGTCGAGCTGCTGCCACGTGAAGCTGACGACGTTTTGTTACCTTGTGCAAAACTCGTTTTGTAATTTGTGGCTGAAACAATGCAATTAAGTTGACATTAAGTGAAGTTCCCTACAGTCACACCCCCCCTAGACACAACCCTTTTCCTCCTGCTCTCCCTCTTCATGCCTCCTGCTCAGCAGGTGGCAGCTGCTGGCATTGCTGCATTTGCAGCTCCATTTCCATTTGGCCAGGTCATGCCACATTTCATCACCGCAGGACCATTTCTATTGTCTGACTTTGCCGAGTGTGTGCTTCGTGTGCTGTGTGTGCAAAGGTAATGACATCAAAGAGGTCATTCCTGTGGCCAATTTGACATACAACATCTCCAGTTGCATGCAACAATTCAAGTTGCCTCTCGCTTGACATCAATTTGAATGCCTTTGCAGCAAAATGCAAATGAATTAAATCAAATAAAAGAGACCACAACTATTCGGTTGCTTCTCAAACAATATGCATACATTAACTTTTAAGTTCTTAACAAAATATATTTTATATTTCAAAATATTTTATTTTTTTTTTAGTTTGAACTTTGGTTTGTTGTAAAAAATTGAGGCATAAAATAAATTTAAACGAATAAATGACATTCCGCTTGGAAATCGGATCAGAGTTATATAATTTCAAAGTTGGTGTGATTTTCGACATTGCAACTGGCAAGTTAAATTAATGAAACCTCGAAAAAGCACTGGGGGACCCTTTTCGTTAATATCGCATTCTGGGGAGAGAGAATTAATTTTACGAAATTATTTATATTTTAATGTTGAGTGAATTTAAATGCCATAATCCCTTTGAGTAAGCCCAACAAATTGAGACTACACTTGAGCTTGACATAATAGCATGAATATTGTAGTTCTTATATTTAAAGATCTTTCATTAAGTGTTCCCCTTTTAAATAAGAGTTATTTACCCCCTTAATTATTAAATAGAATTCTCCACTCGGCTTGGTCTTTTGATGAGCTGCGTTTCGCGTTCCTTTCTATATATATTTATTTTTTCTGGAGTTATTTTACAGCACTGAATGCATTTAGCCACCACCCGCATTTTTGGTGGCAACGTTGCCTCAAGCGTTTTGCTGGTGACCAAGACACACTCCCTATACACCCCCTAAATTCCTCAATCCGCTTTCCCCTTTTCGCTGCCAATTCAAAAACTTGGGCAAGTTGTGAGCTTGACTCAAAAACATTCCATACTCTCATACCGGGCATCGTCTGACACAAAGATAATGCTGCGGATAGCAGAAAAAGATTGTGAATTGTTAACCATACACATAGAAAAACACACATACAAACACACACACTCATATGCACTTGCATAGCGTCTGTCGGAAGGAGAAAGAAGAACGCTATGTGCCATATACACGTACTAGAGATGCACTTTTGTCGGGCTTCGAAATGGAATTTGTTCGGTCAAACATATAAAAATCCAGACGGAACCTTATCTTTGTAAAAGTTTCAATATTCATGTAGAGCTTTTCTACTTTTGTTAAGTTATCTCCCGAAAGGTTTATGCCGGTTTTTTTTCGATGTGTATACATTTTAACTTGGATTCAAAATATATTCTTTAAAGTTATTAAACGCCATAATATATTTCCAATAGTGAAATGAATTTCACAATTCTGTTTAGCTTTCTTTAATAACTATTAATTATTATAATGAATGTAATTTTTCATACAAAAGTTTGATTTTCAATCGATTTTATATGGGAGCAACTATACCTATGTGATCGAATGATCCAAAACGACGGATCAGTACCATTTCATCTAGATAGCTTCAAAACTCAGAGTCTAGTCCTGATCAAGAATTTGTGTACTTTTCACCTTGTACTCTACTATGCGAACTTTCATGCGTTACAAATTGCATGAGCAAGTTATAATATTCTCTACAAGGATAAAATATTGTATTTAAATTGGAACCCTTGATCAGAATTTTTTTTCTGCAAACAAAATAAAAAAATATTCTGATCATTTAAATAGTTTATTTTTATTTTTAAACATTTATAGATTTTCTATCACATACATAAAATATTTTTAATTTTTTTTTTATATATTTTTTGTTAGTCAAATTAGCTTTTTAAATCTGAAAATCGAAAAATATTTTTCGGGCTTTTGCGTGTAGAGCTGAAAATTTCCGTGCCCATCTCTAGTATTTGGGCCTCTGTCTCTCTTCCCTCTTTCTCACTCTCTTTTACGCGAGCTTTTGCTGTAGGCGTGGCTGGGTGTTGGGGTTTGGGATATGGAGAATGGAGGATGGTGGATGGAGGAGGGCAGCATGTGACAAAAGCAGCTGCCTTTTGTTTAAATAGCGCGCCCTTGGCCCGCCTCCAGTCAGTGTGTGTGTGTGTGTGTGTGTGTTTTCTTTGTGTGTGTGTTCTGTGTGTGTGTGTGTGCTCAAGCATTCAAATAATTAAACTCATCAAGTTGCCTTATGAGCATTTCACGCTCCCGCTTCTCTTCCTCTGCTTCTCATCTCTTCTCACCTCCTTCCTCCAGCTTCTCCTTTACCTCCTTCCCTTCCTTTCCTGCTCTTCCTGCGCTTAGTCTAATCTTCTTTGTATTCTTTTTAACACAAAGCCGTGCGCCGAGTGCCGAGCTCTGTGCCGTGTCCTCTTGCCAGCTAGGACAGAAGGGCGACCACAGCAACGCACACATCCCAGGGAAAGGGAGCGGGAATGGGAATGGGGTGGACGGGGAGATTCTTCCATGAGCTGTGGGCACGCATAATCCTTGATCTTTTGTTAGTTGTTTGCTCAACTTTCTGCTGCTACTGCCTCCTCTGCCTCTTCTTTCACCTCAATTCTCGAGTCTCTGTTTGTTTGTCAGCTTCGCCTGCTATCTCTCTAAATTATTAATTAAAGTATTTAACAAATATGCAAAAGTTTGCCCTGAGCTGCATGAGCCACATGGAAATCCCACTCCAAACCGCTTCGTGCCTCATGCCTCGTGCCACATGCGTCACGCCTATCGGCGAGCGTCTTTGTCGCGTCCTCCGACAGTTCATTCCTCGGCAAACTTGGCGACTAGTTAATAATGTGCCCAGCACATATTCTCTTCCCCTCTCTCCCTTTTCTCTCTTTCTCCCTTTTCTTTGCTTGACTCCTGCGTCTTTTTGATGTTTTATTGTCGCATCAAAGACATTTTGTCAAATAGTTCACTTCCATTGGCGATGTCACCGTGACACAATCCTTAGACGATAGTTATCTAGAGATAGCTGTGTCCTTACTACACGAACCAGCAAATAGTTACAATAGTTACTTGAAATAAAAATTCATATATCTTTAAAATTGTTAAAAAAAAAAGTAGAATAATAAACACGTTTGAGTTTGAATCAAAATTACTAATCCAAATTGTTAACATACATAGAATTTTAAGTATTTCCAATATTAAAAAAGTCCGAACATTTCGTAAATATGTGTTTTTTATGGAGTTTTTAATTTCGTATCAGTTTTGTTTCCAGTGGATATAGAACTGTAATCTCATTCTTCTTTAAAGTGTACTATTGTTTTTGAAACAGATGGAAAATAACATATTTATCAATAATTAATTTCTTTTATAAAAATACAATTTTAAAATAATAATAGAATAATTATTTAAAGTTGGGCTCTTTGAAAAGTTGAATTTATTTTGATGAAAAAATGTTTGTATCAAATTTAAGCCGAGGCTCGCATAAAACCCTTGGGCTCTAAGGATACTTCGGAGGTTCGCTTCTAAACTATATGCTCTGCTAAAATGTCCTCACATATATCCTTGATGTCCCCTCCTAAATGTGTCACACTGTCAAGGATATGGGCTTATTTTAATATGAGCATAAAGTAAATGCTCAAAGGACTCGCAACTATCGATTGACCACACGAGGACGTCGTGCTATCCTTTTAACATTTGTCTTACTGCTGCGGCTACTTTGTCGAGGAATAAGTCCGTGTGCCATTTTTTGCTGCTGTTCTAAGAAAGAAGGACGAGTTGGCCACGCCCCCTGGCGCTAGTTGGTGGGCGTCACTTGACTTGACTGGACTTGACTTGACTTACTTAGCAGGTTGACTTAACATTTGGTGACTGCGGCTTTTGCCTTATTTAAGTTTCATAGCAGCACCTCATCGAGAAAGAGAGGGAAGCTTTTCTTGCTCTTCTTCTGCTTGCTCCTCCACTCGAAAAGCTGTAGAGGGAAACGGGGAAAGAGGGACTTATAGCATGGAAATCCTTTTTGCGTAAATCCTCAACTACATTTGACCGCATCCACGCACATTTACGTAAGCTGATTACGCGCCGAGTCTTGCTCACTGTCCGCTGACCATTAGCGCCCACTGTATGCTGCACTCCCTGTATGTGTGTGTGTTGTGACTCTTTAAAAGTCTGCTTTGCGCATTGATAATGCAGTCGGTGCTCATTAAAGGAGAGAAAGGCAGGAAACAGGAGAATAAAACAGTCTCCTACCCAAGGGGATGAGAGACACTACTGTACTACAGTGCTGCTCATAAATATTTGCACAGGCGCCCAAACGAAATGACAGCTTTGGAATGTCAAGTGTATGTGCATACTTTGAATTACATGCAACAACAACAACATCAACATCAAGTGAGGAAGAGCTAAAGTGGAGAACTGCATTTTTAACATATTCCACGCATGGTTAGTGGGCTGTAGGTTTTTGCGGTGGTTGCGGTGGTTGTGGTGGTTGCTCTGCCGGGCGGTTCTTCGCCTACTCTGCGGCTGCTGTCAAAATATGTAAAAATTGTCGCGACTGCTGTGCTGGCACTTAAACAAAACGAGACGAGTTGTCATCATGATGAAACAGACGATGAAAATAATAATAATGACGATTGCAATGATAACTTTGATTATTGCAAGACTGTAGCCTGACTCTTTTTTTCAAGTGAAAAGCACAGCAGAACAGCCGAGATATCATAATGATGAATGCTATAATGAATATAGCAATATAATGAGAATGATAATGATAATGATTTGTAAAAATAATTGGTATGATTTAAAATGTATGCCTTGGTCTTTAATTAACAACCATTAATCATAAAAGATAATGAAAAAAAATGATGGAAATCACAATAAACATTGTAATGATAATCGTGATGATGTTGAGACTAATGCCTGGCTTCTGAATTTAACTCTAAAGCAGAGGAGAACAGTCTCTATATGCCTAGTTATAATGCTGATGGTGAAATGTATGATAATGCTGTTGAAAATAATGATACAAATCATAACAAAGATGGTAATGATAATCGTGACGATGTTGAAACTGATGCCGCCTTAATTCAAATGCAAAGCAGAGCAAACAGCCTCGACCCGCCGTCGAGTCGCATCTTCAGTCGCATTTCACAGCTGATTTTGGAGGGGATGACAGGTGTGTAGGGCGTCAAGAGGAGGAGGGGGGGAGGTGAGGGTACTTCTGGGAAAACCCTCCAGTTTTTGGCGAGTGCTCAACGCGTCATGATAAATAATGCAGCAGCCTCTGTGCTGGCCATGGTCAGGTCGAGGGGAGAATTTTACAGCAGTTTTCTTCAGCTGTCGCTGTCGCTGACGCTGTCAGTCGGCTCCGACTTTACCTGGTGACGCCCCTTTGCACCTGCCACGTCTACATTATGAAGCGCTCTGTTGACACATAGTTTGTAGTTGGCAAATGCAGAGCAACAACAACTGCGCTGAGCTGAAGATGCTTTGTATAAATTTGAATATTTTACATAGACAACAACAACAACAAAATCGTCATATTTCACTCCGGGCTAGAACTTCAGAAAACATACACTGAACGAATATTTGTAACGTATTCTACGCTTGAAAAACAAAGTGTATAAAAGAACCGAGACTCAGAAAAAAAGAACAAAAAAATAAATAATATAAAATGAATTTTAAAGAAAGCTGAGATACATAATTGAGCGTACGTAAATGAATAATTGAGAATAGTTTCTCCTGAGTAACATATTGAAATTAACTTGCGAGCAAACTTTTACCCCCCAATTAGTTTTTATTTACCATATTTTCCATCTGCGATTGAAAGACTTTGATTTTTCTCTATATCCGTTAGTAATAGTGCTGAAAAGTTAAATAAAAAAACACACGAGTTTGCTTGACATTTAGCTTTATATTCATTTATTTATTTATTTTTATTTTTAATTAATTCATTAGTTTTTATTTATTCTTAGACCCTTGATATCCTCAGAAGTGTGTGTGGTTTATTTTTATATTTTGTATAATTCAACTTAATACGCTTAAAATATTCTTTTTTTTTTATTAATTATTACATATACATAGATAATCGTTATTATTATTTTATGTCCGCTTGCTGTAATATAATGCCATGTATAATTGTTCATTTCTCGATCGAATACATAAACACATATATACATATATAGATAAATATATGCTTAGGCTTTACGATCTAATCTGCCCATGCCAAAAATACATTTGGCAGTATATTCTGTCGAGTATTTTGTGATTTTTGTTTTGTTTGCTTCTCATTTCAGCTTTCATCGGGCTTACGAGGGATGATTCTGTTTTTCTTTTCTAGGTTTACAAAAAAAAATCTTTTGTTTTTTGTTTCATTACTTTAAGTAGAATTTGTCCTACAGTATTTTTTTGTTTTTTTTTTTTGGTTTTTCTTTTTAGTTTTATTTACTATTTTTTGTTGTGAAATACATAGTTGATATTCTACAAACTTTAAGTTTTTCTTATGTTTTTTTTATGTGTGGTTTCTTGTTCTTTTTTGTCTAATAAATATAATTTGTTCTGCTTCTTCTCCATATTTATTTTCAATAATAATAACTGTTCTGTCGCATTCGTCTGGTTTTTTTACTTTACTTTATTTGGTATTTTATTTAGTATTATTTATTATATCTCATAAATTCATGTTGTTGCTAAATTTTGTTTTTTCTTCTGCTTTCTTCTGTTGTAGTTGTTGTCGCTGTGAGAATAGCTATCTGTCTCTGTCTGTCTGTTTATGTGTGTGTGTGTGTGTTTGAGTTTAATTGTTTAAATGTTAATTTATCTCAATTGTTTCCCTGTTTTTTTATTTGCTAAGTAATTTTCTTTATTTTGTTGTTTTGTTTCATTTTTTGCTTGACTTTGCCTTTTTACTTAATGGCGCATCTAACATAAATATACTAAAATACCATTTTATATACATATACATATTTTTTGTTTCTGCTTCATCTTCTTATTTTAAGCCATTTTATGTTTTGCTCTAAGTTATTTTACTTTCTTTTTTTATCGTGTGCCATTTTTTTGCTCTCCTCATTTAGTTTTCATTATCTTTTTGGCTTCTTATGTGAGTTCCTCCATTGTTTCTTTGCAGTATTTTTTATTAGTATTTTGTTGCTTTTAAAGCAATTTATTTTTGTGTTTTTTTTTCATTATTTTTGTTATTTTTAATGCTTGCCAAATTCTAATAGGTAACTGACTCCTGCTCTTTATTTGTGTTTTTTTGTCAAATTGGTTGGTAGTTTTTTTTTTGTTTGCCAATAAACAAAAGAAAACAAAAAAAAGTACAGTTCACACACATTTATATATATATATTTATTATATATATTTGTATAAATACTAAGTATATACCAATTGGTTGCATATCATATTATAGTACTCTTTTTTATTTTTGTATTTATTATGCATATATATATGTAGCTCTATTCGGTATTATTTCGATTTTTTTTTTATATTACATTTAAGTATTTTAGGCGCGAGCGACGAGAAAAGCCACACTAAAAAAAAAGAATACAATTATATGGTGCTATATATATGTTTGCGTTATACAACACTAGTTTACCGAGCAGTTTTAGCCTTCAGAAATATTTACACAAAATTCTAACAGTGGGGCTGTCCACTTGCCAAGCCATTGACTACAAACTAGTATTTTAATTAAGTTAATTTTGTTTCTTTTTTCCATTTTTTTTTTGGGTGTATTTTATGCCCCCGCACGCCCCACATAGAAAGCAGAAAGCTTTTGATATAACGCTTATGTATGCAATGTTGCTGTAGTATGTGTATGTATGTGTGGCACACACACACACGAGACCCCTACACAAACATACATGGTAAGTACATACATACTTGTACTTGTAAATACATAATACATAGATGTACATATATACTTAGCTAACTAGCAGTTGCATAGGTCGGGTGCGGTGTTTGCCAAGTTCTATGTTCATTAAATACTAAAAACAAAAATAGTTATCGTTATCGCTTACGTTATCTTTTATCATTCTTGTTTATATTCACGCCAATTGCCATGCATTTGCTGTCTTATTCTTCGTCTAATATTTTTTTTGGCCACATTTCATCTAAAAAATTTGATTTTCTTTTTTTTTTTATTGTTGCAACTAATTCAGCAATTTGTAGGCCAAATCTATATTATTATTATATCATAGTATTTATCACTTAAGCGCTAAGTAACCCCACAAAAAAAAATCAAGATAAATCTGGTATTTTTGCAGTATTATTCTAAGCTTAAATAGTTTTATATTTGCAATAAATTCGATAAGCACCAATTTATTAAATCATAATTTCAATTCAAACAATTGCAAAACCAAAAAACTCATCAAAACTCAATTGTGTGTGCTGTGATGTATGTGTGTGTGGGTGTATGTGTGTGTGTGAATGTGTTGGCATGCAATTGGACGGAAAATGAATCAGCTGCATGTGAGTGGGTGTGAATCGGCAAACGAATCATTCGTAAATAAACTCAATTCGACGCGTTAATTTTCCTGTAAAACCTCTGCTTCTTCTTCGTCTTCTTCGTCTTCCTCTTGTAATACTGTCATAATTGTTGTTGTTGTTGTTGTTGTTTTTGTAATTTAATTTATTTATTGATTTTTCATTTCTTTTGCTCGCTTATTTATTTGTGTAATGCAATTTGCGTTTATTTGTTTATCCAAAATAAGCGCAAATAAATCTTACAAAGAATAACAAAACATTTTACAATTTAAACTTTTACAATTTAATAATAGAATAATGCTTTAATTTAATAATTTATTGTTAATAATCATAATAATTAGCTTAAGTTTAATAAAAAAAAGTTCTTTATATATGTATGTATTTAAATATATATTTCAAAGTGTTTCCCTCCCTCGAAAGAAATAAATTAATTAATTTAAAAAAAGGTTTTGTAGTTTCTATGAATTTAAAGAGCTAAAAATGTATGTTTCTATTGCTGTTGTTGGTGTTTTGTTGTCATTGCGTTTGCCACTTTCACTGCAATTTCACAGAATATTACGCAGAATTTGCTGTGAAATTGCTGCGCAATTTGCAACTCGTAATGAGCCTAATAATTTGTTTAAACAATTTAACCATTGCCCATTTAATTGGCGGCATCGTTTTACGGTTTACAAGTGTTTACAGTTTACAGTTACAGTTACATTTATGGCGCATATTTAATTAGTTTGCTTCTGTTGTTGCTTTTCTCTATTAATGTTTAATAATATGTATTTGTTTTTATTTTTCTGTTCATATAAAGTTGGCTATATAGCATGAGCATGTGTTTATATCTAGCTTTCCCTCGCTCTCTTTGTTCTCTTTTCCTTTCTGTCTGTTGCTGCTTGTTTTGGTCTAAACTTGGCAATAATTAGCTGCAGTTACAATTCGACGGCCCCTAAAACTATGCTTCATTCTCTTTATTTTTTATATATACAGTTATTATAGTTAAGTCATACACATGCGTGGCCCTGTATATAATTTATTCAATATATATAATATACTACCCTATATATTTACCATGTCTGCCTTTTTTACTCTGCGCCTCAGCGTATGCTACAATTTCTTACGCTGTTGCATTTATGTGTGTGCATGGGAATTGAATTTGTGTGTGTATGTGTTTTTGTATTTATTTTTAAAACTATGCCAGTCTCAAAAAGCTCGAGTACCACAAATATTCAACAGAAAAAATTCGGTTTTTTTATTTCTCTAATTTTTACACCCTTGCAGCGATCATTTGTGTTCTTTTTCAAAAATGTAGTTTAATTTAATTGAATCTATTACTTTATAATTTAAGTTTAATTGTCAAGGAAATAAATAAATAAAATATACAATTTGCTTGTTCAACAATCGGATTATTAGGAGTGATTATTGATCGATAGATATAGGAATAATATAGTTTTATGAGCTGCAAGAATATTTTAAAATTCGACAAGCCGAGTTTAGCATAAGTTTCATCTGCTCTCTTGACTACTCTTTCTTTACTGCTCATTCTACTTTTTGTTGTGTGTGTGTGTGTGTGTGTGTACTATATATATATATATATAAACTATACATATATATATATATAATACATATCTGTGTAAATAGTTATATACTCACATCTAGAGTTTATTTTTTGGGCTTAGGCTTATCATTTTTGGGGATTTGCTCGATGGTTTTGTAACTAGCGTACAACTTACGATCCATAGAGCGTACCATACATACATATATATAGATCCTCTGCACACACAAACACATACACAGATACACACATGTATATAGAGTTCGAGACACATGTGTATGACCTAATGAAGCATTAGCTGTTTCCTTTCGGTTTTTCTTTCTTCCTGTCATTCCCTCATATTTCGATCTAAACTAATTATTATAATAACATAATTGTTATTACTATATCTTTTTATATATATGCATTTGCTCTGTCGCATCTAGTTACTAACGATTTAAAAAAAAAAAAAAACGTTTTTAGCTTGACTTAAAATGAATTCGATTAACATTTACTTGTGGTAGGCCCTATTATTAAATATTTAGTACAGTTTTCCGCCTTACATTCTCTCTCTCTCTCTCTCGCTCTCTCCCTATCTGTCTATCTCCTTTTATATTACCAGCTGCATCTCTTTCTGTTTCTGTTTCTGCGGGGGGGCTATAATACTCGGTAATTATTGATAATTTATAAATAGTTTTTAATTAATATATATTTATATTACTATATTATGTATATTTAGTGGGTTTTTCTTCCTTTTACGATTTAAACTAGAAGCTAACAGGCAACGGCTTCGGTATCCGCGTTCGCATCCGCCGTCGAATCCCGATCATCGTTGGACCAACTGAGACTGCGTCGTCGTCGTCTTTGGGCATTGGGAACACCCGCCGCACCACCGGTGGCTCCCTTCTTCTTTACAAACTTAATGTTGTAGGGATCCTCGGCGAGCTCCGGATAAAGGGCGACATCGTGGATGTACTCACCCTCATAGTTATTGGCATAGCTCTGTTTGACAATCTCATCGGACTCCTGCTGGGTCCACTCCAGTGCGGTGGTCAAACCACTTCGCAACGCCTCCTTCTCCCGATGCCAGGCCTTGCGCACCGCCGTCAACTTGGCGTGGTGCATCAGGCGCTGTTGCTCCTTGGCGACGGTAGTGCCGTATCGCAAGTTGATGATCGCATGTGCTCCATGGATCTTCACATCCAGATAGTTGCCCTGTGAGGCGGATGCACCACCAGCAGCTGTGGAGCTACTGCCAGTGGAAGCAGCACCGCTACTCGCACCACCACTACCGCTGGTCGTGGCCTCGCGCGTTATCTCATGGAAGGTGGTGTTCACCTGGCCCTGTAGACGCTTCAGCTGCTGTCGATCCTCGCTCGCCCGCCACGCGTCCTCCTTGACAAAGAAGAACGAGTCCTGCTGGGCATTGTGCACCACAAAGGTGAAGGGCAGCAGCTTGGAGCGGTTGAAGACACTCGTGTAGACATCCCGATAGATGGCATTCGCAGCGGGAACACTCGATACGATCGCCTGGCCGTCGGCGGTGCGGGAAACCACAATGCCCTTGCCGAACGGTGGTTCCGTGTCGGAGCCAATGCTGCGTGGCGATGGGTCCATCACATCGCATTTCAGTGCCGATCTCGGTGGTGCCGAGAGCTGCTCAAAGTCGGACATGCGACGGACGTTGAGATGGGCCAGGAAGCCACTCTCCACTGCCATGGTGGGTATATTATCGAAGGGACGTCGCATATTCAAGGCAATCGGATTGGTGGGCGGACGACCCCACAGCGCCGGGGGTTGCCACAAGTCTCTGGCAAGTTGTGGCATCAAATTGCCCACATTGTAGCCCAGAGTGCGCATCCAGCTGGCGAAGTCGGCGGGATAATGACGCTCCTGACCCACATTGATGGGATCGTTGCCATTGAAGCGATACAAGTGGAGACGCGTTGGGGTTATAATCCTCTCCGCCACCCGCTGCCAGTCGGGGGACATCCATTGGCCAATCAATGGATCGTAGACGCGTCCATCGCCCATGTGAACGAGTGTCGTCACCTGATCCAAGATGCCGCCACAGAAATCAATGGGCAGATACAGATAGGGATTCGAGTCGTAGACAATGTGGCCAAAGGGCGAACGCATTATCTCCCTTATGCCCTCGCCATACTGATTGAAGAGCATCAGGGGCGTGCCACTCTGATCCGTAGCCACATAGTACTTGTGACGATACACCTGGGCGTAGATCAGATGACCCACATCGTCGTAGGTCAGCGACATCAGCTTGCCATCCCGCGGCGAATAGATCTGGGAGACCTCGTAGGGTCGCTGTTGGTTCGTGTAGAAGAACTGGGTGACATTGCCGAAGTTATCCTTGCGTGTGGTCAGTCGCTTCAGATGATCGTAATAATACCGCACATCGAAGCGTCCTCGCTTCGAGGCGCGCACGAGAAGACCTTGGGTATTGTAATGGAATCTCTCCTCTCTCGCATTTTGGGCAACGAGGCCGCGAGCATCGTACTTGTACTGACCCTCGCCGAATTTGACAATGCGATCCTGGGCGTTGTACTCCATGGGAATGGTGTTGCCCCGATAGGTCAAGGACAAGAGATTTCCATTGTCATCGTAACGGAATCCCCAGGGTTCCTGGGCCTCCACACCCACGAGTTGACCGTCACAATCCCAGGTGTAGTTCTTCACATTCGTATAACTGTTGACCGCCATGTTGCGGGTGTATGTCCTCGTCTGGGAGATGCGTCCATGCACGCCGTAGGAGAACTCCATGCGGAACACCTCCAGCCGATGGATTGTCAACGCCATTCGCTGTGTCTGGAAGCGACCGTCCACGGTCCGTGTAAATCCGGCGGTGCCATCGTGCAATTGAGTCTGATTCAAAGCCGGACGTGTGAACTTGAACTGTCCGATGAGACTGGGCTGGCCGGTGCGTCTATCATAGGCGTAGGCCTGACTGGGCAGACTCTGGCCACCGATGCGTCCTTGCAGGGCGACCACCCTCAACTGACTGTCGTACTCGTAGCTAAACTTGGCATTGCTTAGCCCCGTCTTGGCCACATAGTCGATACGCTCCTCGGTCAAGAGTCCCGCCGAGTATTCAAAGTCCCAGCGATATTCTAGCTCCCGTTCCGCATGCGACACAGTGCTGGGCATTCCGGTAGCATCATTATATTGGAACTCACTGCGTCCGTCTCCATGCACGACCTCCGTCAACTGTCCGGCTGCATTGTAGCGATACACGATCCTCGCCCCATCGCCGGGCAGAATCGTCTGAAGCAAGGCTCCCGCATGACTGTAGTGTTGAAGGTAGGCACGAGTGCTGCCCGGGGGAGTGTAGGTGCAACGGATGAACCCAATGGACGTCTGCATGCTGAAGCTGTGGCGAGTTCCCGAGGGTAGAACCACGTGTCTCAAGCCCCCAGCGTCATCGTACTGCAGCACAAACTTCCGCTGACTGGCCAAACCGATTTCGGAGACTAGATTCCAGTCGTTGTAGACAAAGGAGATAATGCCATCCTGCTGTGAGGTGATTTCCGAGAGCAGACCATGACGGTCGTAGCTGTACTTGAGCTCGGCAGGTCCCCAGGCCCAGCCCTCGACGCGATTGAAGCGATCGTAGGTGATATTTACGGGGTAACCGTTCGCAGGATAGTAGGATTTGGGCAGACCCGATTGATCATAGGCCACTATCAGAATGGGGGTGCGCTGAGCATCGTAGAAGGTCTCCCGATTCGTATACTGATCGAACTCAACGCCAATGACCCGGGACTGATTCACCCAGATCTCGCGGTTCAGTGTCTGCTGCGGATTGCGCACATCTCCAACCAGATTGTAGACGGAATACATCGAGTTGGTCAGACCATCGCCCATGGTAACGCTCTGATGCGACCACATGGCCAACATTTCCGCCTCCACGGGCAGCGCGGCCTCCAGCAACGGATGCCTGGCGACTGCCGAGGCCTCGACAACAACTCCATTCGCTCCGTGGATCACTAGGGTATTGTTGGCCTTCAGCTCGGCATCGGCATGGGCGCGACCGCGCTTCAGGAAAGTGGAACGAACACCGCCAAGTACGAGAAGTTCGTTGGCATCACCGGCGACTCCATTGGAGGCGACACGTTCTCGGGAGAAAAGCGACTCGACGGAGGCGTGCACAAAGACAGTCAATCCCTTGTTATCTGCCAGCTGTGAGGTGATGCGAACAATCTCACCACTCGGCAAAATCATGCCCGTCACTCGTCCAAACTCATCGTACTGATAGATGTACGTCTCGCCGCCGGATGAACGTGAATTCAAGAGTCCCGTATTGCTGTCATAATCCAATTCGATCTCCTGACGTCCCTTCTCGCTTAGTTTTGTCATAATGCCAATGCCATTGATCTGGATCTCCGATTTGTGGTCCTGGGTATTCTCAATCGAGCTCACCACATTGCTGTAATCCCTGAGGAACTGTATCTTATTCCCCGACGCATCCGTCACCGTGGACAGGCGACCGAAGCTCGTGTTCTTCGAGTAGAGGAAGGAATAACGCGTCTTGCCCGATGTCAGATCCTTGGTCGCCACATGTTGGCCATAGCGATTGAACACATAGATCTCACTGGACGGCGGGAAGGGTATGTGGAATTCACCGTTCTCATCGTGCGACGGCAGATAATGCTCCAAGGCGAGCACATGGAGGGAACCTGCAAATATAGAGAGGGCGAAAAAAGGTAAGAAACAGTTCAAAGAAGATCGCACAAATCGATAAATATCTCTTTACAGATTGGCATGAGCTTAACTCAAGAGACTCTTGGACTTGTACAGAAAAGAAATCGAAAAGCGGGAGATTAGTTTATACAACTTGGTATAAATTTGAGCTGAATAGTATGCTACAATTCAACGATGGGTACGAAAATTTCCTTCATTCATTACAAGTATAAAAGTTCACAGTCTTGTATACATAACATAAAATAGTACAATATTTATGCTTTTCTTTCAATACTTAAAGGTTTAACATATCCCAATGCTTGCGTTGCAAACTGAGGCATTAAAAAAGGAGCACACTCGACATTTGTATACCCTATATTGTAAAAAAATTCCGGAAGTTGTCAACATTTCTTGGTTTGCTGCACTTGTTGGCTTATTTCGGTCTTTAAATATAACTTCCTTTTGCAAATTTGCGACTTTTGGTCGCATTTTTGAAGAGTTGGATTTTTGCTTATCTTGTTGAATTTAGCCTTTTACTCAGTTTTTCTTTTACCTGCTAGTTAATATACCCATTTATCTTGTTTTATAGCTATAGGGCATTGAGTTTGTGCAACTACCTACAAAACGGTCATTAAATTGGTTTGTTATTTCCTCCTGCATCCCTCTTTACCTCGCTTCAACTCTCTCGTCTCTGTCTTAGGCCTTCACCTTCTTCCCCTCTGCTCTCTCTTTCTTTCTCTCTATCGTTCTCTCTCTATATATATATATGTATGTTTCTGGCTGCATTTGCTTAAGCAAAACACCAACTTCTTCTTGGCAGCTGTTTGTTTTTACTACCTCCCCACTCTGACACCCCCTCAAAGCCACCCCTTCTCTCTACTCCCTTCTCCGTTTTCTTCACATTCTCCCTCCTTCATTTGCTCCTTCTGTTCTGTTGTTGTCGCCTGCTCATAAAACGTTTCAAGTTTTAAAATCTCTGCACCAAAAACAAAAGTGTTGTTAGTTGTGCGAATTGGTGTATGTGTTTGTGTGTGTAAATATATATATATATGTGTGTGTGTGTGCCTTAAGTATTTTTGTGCAATTTGCTAGCTGTTGTCCATTATTGTTGTTGTTGTTGTTGTTGTTGCCGTTGCGTTTCATTTTAGTTAGTGTTGGAAAATCGCTTTGGATTTGCATAAATTTGCTTGCTTGCCAGCTTTGCATGGCAAACACTGATGACAGACACTCAGACATTCAGATAGACGGACAGATTGAGAATCAGACAGACAGTTGGACAGAGGGGCAGACAGTCATTCGGTCGGAGAGTGAGAGAGAGCCGGAGAGAATCAGATTGGGAGCATAAAAGTTGCTGCTGTGCGACAGCAACTTTCTGATATGTAACACTGCAAGTCAGTGCTGGACAATTCGGTCGTGCATTCTAACGTGACACGAACAAAAATTATATGCACATTTTTAAATTATATTATAGCGTATTTTGATCGTTTTCAGCTTGTCGGCGAAGATGAAGGCGTCAGATTTTGGAAGAGGTAACGGAAGGAGCCAAGGGAGCCATTACGTGCCCGCCTCAGATTGAAGTCTAAGTCATTGAATGTTTCCTTAGCGCCTCAACTCTATTTTTATTGTTCTTACTTTGGACTTTTTTAAATTGATTATTTTTTTTATAGATTTAAGCTATTCACTATAGTCACATAAAAACTGTAACTCAATTTCTCCATATGCATTTTCTTAATTTACCCATTCACAATTTAACAGTAAGCACGCGCTCAACTCTAATAAGAGTTGTTGGTGGCATTACTGCTGGCAGTAACTGTACGCAGTTTTCTTGAATCACAGTTGCAATTACGAGCATTCATTCACAATTTACAATTTGAATTATTATGCGTATTAGCGTGGCACACATACACATTCACAAACACACACACACACACACACACACACACACACACATACATACATACATACATATGTACATATAACCTATACCATAATAAAATATTTAATAGATTGTTTGCTGTTGTTGTTGTTGCGGTTGCCTGTCAGTGTTGATTTGATTGCGTTACAGTTCATTTACCCAGAAACACAGCGCAATTGAGTAAGCGACAAAAAAAGGAGGAGAGAAAGAGAGAGAGATAGCCCATTATGGGGTCTCATTTTGTAGAGAAATTTCCCGCGTTTCTTTTCATTTTTAGACCCTATACTAAAAAAGCACAAAAGGGTCTCTTGAGTTTCTCAAAAAAACTGGAGCCTTTAAACCTGAACAACGTGGTTCAGATCGAAATCAAATACTAAATTGGAAACATTTTCATGAAAAAGGAGTAAAAGAAAAGAAAAAAGTACGTACAGAGACATCTACAGTCGGGTTCGCTCGACTTCTTGACTAAATTTATTTTGGAACCGAACCTGAAAGTCGGGTATTTTTTGAGGAGAAGGACAGAGAAAGGACATTGGCACATCGCCAGCAATTGAGCGAATTTCAATGCAATGCCAAAGGTTGGCGAGGGCGTGACCCCCGCCCCTCTCTCTCTCTCTCTCTCTCTCTCTCTCTCTCTCTCTCTCTCTCTCTCTGTGTGTGTGTGGTATAATGTATTGTAATGTAATGGTAATGACCCCATAAAGTGAACAACTTGTTTGTGCTCAACGCTTTTCTATAAAAGGGGTTGTTGCCATTGTGTCGCCTTTACTCTACTTCTACTATTTACAACTCCTACTTCGTCCCTCTCTCTCGTCTTTGTACACTATAAATGTGTATGTTTGTATGTGTTTTTATGGCACACGCCCATACACTCACATTGCATCGGTATTTTCGGTTTTTGTGGGTCTATCGGTCTATCGGTTCGTTGGTCGTTTATTGTTTATCGTTCAGCTTCGCTGATTTTAAGCCTCTTTTGTTGTAGTGTTGCCAAGTGGCATTTCAATCCCAATTGCTATCGCACTCTGTACTTTGACGATTATATATATGTATCTTAACATTCCTTACTTTAAATAAACAATTTTCTCTTATATACCATACCATCTATCGATAGATGTTTTCAACAATTATCACTTTTTTTTATTGGCTCTATAGGGAACTTTTCTCATTTTCCTCTCTCTTTTTCAGTCATTCTCTTTCTTGTTCTGTCTCCAATTATTTTCCTTGCGTTTTCGCCTTCTTCCTATGTATTTAAAGGTTTTCTGTTTTTTTTTTGTCGAATTTTTTGAAACTTTTTCTCTGGGTCTCTCTGCAATTTTATTTTACTCTCCCTTTTTTTAAAAAAAAAAAATTATATTTTTATTTATAATAATTTTAAAGGTATCACAAGTTCAAAATTTAATACACTAATTTTTTCATAGGCAAAAGAAACTCTTGAGTTGTCAACTCGGAAATAAAAAACAAATATTTCGAGAGAGGTAAACGCCGAGAGGGGAGAGGGAAAAGAGAGAGAAAGCTTATTTCCTGTGCGTCTCGGAAAACTAATGGAAATTTGTCAGTTTTCTCTATGAAGGAAGGGCAACAACTGCAAACAAATTGGCAAAAAGCAATACACACACACACGTGTAATTGGGGGAAAATGCTACATTTCCTTTTGGCAAATTTAGATTCTATTTTCTCTCTTTGTATTTCGAAAAGAAGAAGAAAAAATTGAAGAAAAATTGTGAAATGCGAGCAACAAAAGCGGAAGTTAAATTTGCGACATATGGCAAAACACAAAACATAACAACAACAATAATAATAATAATCATAATGACAATGGGAACAACGACAATTGCCACAGCAACAACAACCAAAAGAACAACAACAATTGCAACAGCCGCAACAACATAATTGTAACAATTGTCACAACTTGTTGTTGTTGTAGGTTGTAATTGGCCATTATGGCTAAAGCTGGAAGCGAGAAGAGAGCGGGAGAGGAAGAGAAAGGGAGAAGAGAAACGCAGTTGCTGAGAGTCAAGGAAAAAGCGAAACCAATTTCCGTCACAATTCGAACCAGGACAAATTAGGATGTTGTAAACACACACACACACACACACACACAGCCAGGTAACAGGCAGAGTTGGCCAAAAGCAAAATGGCCACCAATAAATAACGGAGCAAAAGTTCTTCTACAACTGCAAGAAAAAGCAAAGCGAGCAAAGAGCCAAAAGCAAAAGCTCAAAAAACAACAGAAAAACAAAGAGTGTGTGTGTGTGTGTGTGAGAGAGAGAAAGAGGCAAAGGCAGAGGCAGCGGTAGGGAGGGAGGCGTGGCAAGGTATAAATTTGAGTGCATTAGCAAAACGTAATTTGATAAGACCAAAAATGTAATTAATAAATTTCGACAATGGCCCAGACGACGACCATGTTACAGCTCGTAGGGAGAGGATGAGGGAGAGGGAGAGGGGAAGAGAGCAGCACTGGGGGCTGAAGGTTGCTGCGCAACACAAATTAATGAAAGGCAGGACGGACAACGTCAATGAAGTGGCAGCAGCAGCAGCAGCAGCAGCTGAAGCCGTGGAAAGAAAATCAATGGCTATAATTAATCAAGTTTTAGTCCAGCCCCAACCCACTCAACCAACCCCCTACCCCCAATTACACCCTGCCACCTGCCTGTGCTTAGTGCTGAGCTGAGGAGTTGAGGATGGCGACGGCGTCATTGGCCACGTGTGAGTGATTGCCTGCATAAAAGGCCAGGAAGGAAAGAAAAGGAAAGGAGGGTGGTAGAGGTAGAGGTAGGGAGAGGGTGCTAAGTAGGGAGAAAGAGGCTTGTCTGGCTTAGAGTGTGCGACAGAGAGGGATAGAAGTGAAAATCAATCTTATTACCAACTCGAGTCGCGAAATTGGCGAAAGTAATGCTCGCTCTATGACTAGGACTGACCTGGGGAAAAGTGAAATCCGCTAAACCGACACCTTCTAATTTTGTGCCCTCTACCACCTTACTTTCCATTCGCTTTCTCCTTTCACTCTGGCCACTTTGTTCTCTGTGAGCATGCATTAATCAAGCGCTGTCTGTGAGTGTGAGAGAGTGTGTGTGCAGACAAGATATTCAATAATGCTTAAAGGGTAGAGAAGAGTCAGGTAGAGTTACAGCGAAAATGAGATGCAGGAAGAGCGTGTGTGCGAGAGAAAAAAAGAAATAGAAAAAAAGAAACGTAAATAAGCTTCATTAAAAGCTTACAGCCAATACGCGTGTGTGTAGATGTGTGTGTGAAAAATTGCTGCGTTAATTGCAAGCGAAGCAAAAAGAGAAAGCGAAATGGTAACAACATAAACATGTATAAAAGATAGCAATATAGGAAGGGAACCATCAAAGGTTGACAGGCGATAAGAATTAGGGCAATGACAAGAAGCTCATTAATTCGTAGGGTCGTTGCCCCATTCAGGTGCAAGGTGCTAAGTTCTCCAAAAAGAACCAACTGCTGTATAATAATTATCACCAGCTTTGAACTATAGGAACTTATGATTAGCTGGAAGCAAACACCTTTGATATCAAGTCTCACAATCGAAATCACAACGTTGAACATTTTTTTCAATGCAGCAATTGCAGCTCTCACTTTCATTTGCCTTACTTATCGTTTCTTCTTTCGTTTCTTTCACTTTTCATTTAACTTCTCACTGTCTCCTTTTTTCATCCTTATTTCCCTACTTAATCAATATGCAATATTTGAGACTTATTGGTTAAAATGCTCTTTTGGCTTAGACTCACCTTGATCGGCCACATTGATGACGCCGTCCTGGGCCACAGCAATGGCCGAGATGGCCTGGAAACGGGCGTTGGAGGAGAGCAGAGTCTCCGCATTGCTCAGAGTGCCGTCGTCGTTGAGGGTGGCGCCGGAGTTGAGATTGGAACCGGCGGCGCCAGCTGTTGTCTTGGCGCCCAAAAGGACCGTTGTGGTGGTTGTGGGTCCCGTGGACATCAAACTGCCGCCGGCGACAATGCCAGCCAGAGTTGCCGCGTTGGCACCGCCACCGCCAGCGGCACCACCGAGTCCAGCAGCAGCGAGAGCTGAGCCACCGCAGACACAAGCGCCACTGCTGTTGATGATGCCGAGGTTGATGCCATTGGCGCTGGCTGAGCTGCCATTATTTCCGTTTCCGCCAGATGGTGTCGTTGGCGTGGTGCCGCCATTATTGCGTGTCGGATTCACGGTCGTCGAATAAGCGCCACCATTGCCCACCGCCAAGCCACTCGCCGTGGAGCCATTGCTGCCATTTCCAATCGCACAGTCGCAGGTTTGTGTGCTGCAAATGTAAGAAGAAAGAAGAGAGAGAGAAAAGAAGTAGAGCGCGTTAGTAATGCAACAGGAAATGCTTAGAGCGTTAAGCCACCCAACCATCCCAAAACCTTCGCAACCATCCCAAACCTTCCCAACCATCCCAAACCATCCTCAACCATACAAAACCATTCCAGACCATCCACTGCTGCCAGTTGTTGTCGTTATCTATGGCGCAGGCATCGTTTACATGTCGCGGACCACGCCTTCAGACTCCTACAACTTTCCCAGGTCTTCCCAAGTGCCCAGGCCGGAAGAGAAGGGAGAGACCGGGAGTGGGTTGGCTAAAGGGTGTGTGACTTGGACGCGTATTTATGATGACATTGTTTGTTCGATAAACAGTCTAAAAGTAAAGTGAGAGTTCCTCGTTTGCTTGCTTATCGCCAAACAGCCGAACCCCTTAAGCAACCCCCTTCCCCCTCAATCCCCTCAACCCCTTTTACAAAAGCAACTCCTCTATAAAAAGGTTGATTTATAGTTTCTGTCGTTGGCGCGCCGTTTTGCGGTGTCTGCTAATTACTTTGCCACGTCTGCCACGCCCCCTCCTGCAGTAACAACTAAAGGGGAGAACAAAAAAGAACTAAAACTGCTTCACAGTTTGGCAGCACCTGCGTCATTCCCAACCTTTAACCCAACCTAACTGCCCGTTTAGCCCCTACTCATCCCGACTCATCAGTTTAGTCCATCAAATTGTGCGCCATAGAAATTCTATTAGATTAAATAAACTGCCACTGCATAATATTGCACACTTACACACACACACATACACACATACACGTATTGTTGTGCAACTCTGTGTGCCTCGGTTTTTCCTCTGCTCCCTCTCTCTCTGTCTCTGTCTCTTTCTCTATCTAGTTCTCTCTTGCTGCTCGCTTGGGGCAGTCTCAGACAAGCAGCGAACCAAATTAATTGCTTTAGTTGGCAACATTTTTGTGCTTCACTCGAGTCCCCAGAGGGAGACACAGAGAGAGATAGAGAGAGACAACCCGAGAGGGAGAAGGATATATAGAGAACGAGATAGATCATCGAACAGTTATAGGCACTGTCTATAAGAATTTCTTGGCTGGCCTCATTCACAATTTTTAAAGACTAATTTCAACTATCTTTTCATACAATTCTAAGCACATTTTGTCCTTACCCAACACTTATTCATTTGTATAGCACTTTACAACACTGAGGTCAATTTTTTCAATGTACATTAAATTTTTATCTAAGAAGTTTTAATAACTATGGAAATGGCGTAAATTTAAGAATGTATGCTGTTTCCGTATACGCGTGAAAATTGTGTTGTTTTCTGTCATTGGAATTTTCATGCACTTGCCAACACTGTTTATTGTTCTACAAACTGCAAATCTGCCTGAGCGACAACAACAGCACATTGTGCAAATAGCCCGAGTGCCTATGTGGCCAACACACACACACACACAATGGATTTATATATGTATGTATACACATTGCCAATGGGGAAATCCCCAAAATGTTCGAAATTCCAATTAATTTTTTGGTCAACGTTTGTGATGCTTTAAAAAGCGTTTTAATCAAGTCAAATAAAGTAAACTCTCAGAGCGACATATCGATTGAGATTGCTACTAAAATACAAACACACACATATACATATATGCGTATATGTACATTTGTATATATTTATATATATAAAGCTGTCCCTGTTGCCATTTCATTTATATCCGACTTTTGGTGCATTTGCCAAAATTTGTTGCAACAGCAGCTGCATTTTTATTATTTATGCTGCAGTGTCAGTGCACCACCGCAGCACCACCAACCACCCAACTGCCCAACCACCCAAATGTGCTGCTATCGTTTGCCAAAATGCAAATATCGAAGTTGAGCCCCCTTCGATAATTGGGTCAAATATGCGCATAAACAAGTTACCCACCAGGATGAAGGGCAGGGCGGGGACCCTATCAATGGGTCAAAGGGTCAAACTGAGTGACAGAGAGAGAAAATGAGATGTAGGCAGAGATTACACTCAGAAAAATCATCGTTCATCGTTCCCAAAAAAAAAAAAATAAATAAATATGTTCTTGAACTCATCCCGTTTCAATCTAGAATTGTTTAAGAACGATTCGGTCTGTAATTTTCCTACTTTGAGAGCTATTCGCTCTTGATAGCATTGCACATTCAAAATAAGAAAACCATATATTTAATTAAGACTGTTTTGTTTCTAAACATGAAATGGTTCAACTCATAAAATTCAAGAGTCTTCTTAAGTATCATAACCGGATCAAGCATTTTCAGACCGAAAATTGTTGAATGTTTTCTGTCAGTGTACTCACCCAGTGCCCTCCTGTTTGCCAGCAAAGTAACGCATATTGCCAGCTGTGTCCACAACGCGTATGGAATTAATACGCCTCGAATCGCTGTCCGCAATGTACAGATCTCCGAAAGGTGAAAAGGCCATGGCCAAAACAGTGCCAAGGACATTGTCCGTTGCCGTCTTGTTAACGCGACTATCCTGACCACTGTTGCTACAGTGCAACGGAGTTCCAGCCACAACGCGGATCTTCATATCCGACGTCAGACGCAGCACGAGACGATCGTCGATAAAGTGCAGAGATCCATCGAGTGGACTCAATGCCAAACCCGTGGGCCATTGGAGTTGAGCCTGATTGGCCATAAGAGTGCCGGAACACGGTGCCGGACTCCAATGATTGTGATGACCGTGATGGCCGATAAGAGTGTGAATAATGCCCTTGGGATCGACGGCTCGGATGTTGGTGCCATCGGCAATATACATGGTGCGATCGGCGGCAATTGCCAGACCTTTGGGATGGGAAAGACGCGCTTGGAGGGCAGCTCCTCCGTCTCCGCAGTTGCCCTCATCGCCGGGTATACAACGCTGACCGCTGCCCACAACGGGCTCACTATTAATACTCGGATCCTTGACTTTCTCCAGACGCAAAAGACGTAGGATTTGATGACGTTCCGGATCGGAAATATACAAATGTCCGTCGGCCGGGGAGACGGCGAGATAATACTGATAGGAAACTTGGGTAGCGCTCAATTGGAGGATGGTGAAGACCTTGCCGTCGGGCGTAATCCTTCGCACCAGATTGAAGTCACCCACATAGAGGCTGCCATCGGGTCCCGTGGCCAAGGCAATGGGAGTCAACAGTTTGGCATCCTTGGCAACGCCATTGCAGTAGTCGGGACAGTTGAGAGGTCGCTGCAATCCCGTTCCCATCACGACCTTAACGGTGCGTGGATACTCCTTCATGTGGAGAGTGCTGCCGTCTCCCTTCTGCAGAATGCCCTCATGGAAGTTGTAGTGATGGTGAATGTCCAGGCCCCAGCCGCCAATGTCCGAGATGTCCACGTCGTAGCCCTGCAACTTGGCTGTCTGCGTTATCCAGACCGGAGTCTGGCACGTGTTGTGCTGGTAACCCACGGAAATGCGTGCGATGGTCACCCCATAAACCTTTTGCCTGTACACGTTGCGCTTGTTCCATGCAAACGTGTGAATCAGATTCGGATCGGCCTCGTAGGTCTTCACATGGAGAGCTCCTTCGATTTCAACGCCCACATGCACATGGGTCAAGGTCTTTGGTATTGTCTCCGAGGTCAAACGCATCCGTACAATGCTCAGATAGCCCGAGGCCTGGGATGATTGGTAGGTGAGGTGCAAGTCCGAGCCAGGAATTTGTATAGACTCCTGCACAATCTGTGGATGAGAGTGAAAAGAATCAGCGATCAAGTACGGTAAAGGGATAAAAGAAAGAGCATTCTTCGGAGAGAGCGAAAAATAAAGAGCAGGGGATGATTTTAAACAGGACAAGCCCAAATAAATCAGAAAGGGAATGTTAAAGAAATTTGTAAGACTAATATACGTACTTAAAAATGGTATGAAGAAAAAGAATTGGACATGGGCACAATGCAAAGAAGAAGAGAAAACTAAGTAGCTAAGAAGCAAATAACACTTGGATGCTAAGCAAGGACAAGTTGAATTAATTGAGGTCCCTAATGTGAACCTCAAAAATCAAGAGAGGAAACAGAATTTATGGTGGAGTCTGAGATAACTTAAGACACAAAGAAAAGGAGTTTTCTTGCACTCACACAATAGGCAGACTACAATTAAAAAATGCATGAGGAAGTTGAAGAAAACTAAAAGGCATAGAGACATTTTACAAAGGAAGAACAGAAATATGAAGATGAGGCTGTGACAAGTGCACATAACTCAAAGGAAAAAGGTAAAAAGTTGGCAAATTTACAAAATGAGCTAAAAAATGCAGAGAAGACAAACTTCAAGTGCGAGAGAGAGCGAGAGCGAGAGAGGGCGAATGGGTTGAGAGTGAGAATGAGAATGAACATTACAATTGTCGCTGCCACTAAGTGAGTTGGTTATTAAGCCTTGTGGTCGACTTGAAAGCACAGCTGGCACACGGGTCGAATGCAGCAATTAAATGTAATGCTCTCTTGCTCTCTCACTCACTCGCTCTCCCTGTCTCCCTGTGTCTCTGTCTCAGTCTCTTACTGTTTCTCTGTGGAGAATTAATGTGTGTGCTTGTGCCTGGGATGCTGTTAGATGCAAAGTTATAATGTCATTAAGGCGAACTTTAAATTAATTAAAACTACGCAGAGTCCAGCAGCTGCCAGGACCGCTAATTAGGAGTGGCATTAGAAAGAGACAGCAAGCGAGTGTGTGAGAGAGAGCGAGAGGGCGGGAAGTTGAGGATGAGCCAGAAATGAAGTGGAGAACGTCAGGTAAAAATTTAAACTAGAAATCATGTAAAAGTAGAAGTGAAACGTGGAAAGGGGCTCACTCCAAGTTAAGGTACAAGCTAAAGATTAGCATAATTGTAGACTCACCTGTGTCTCGGCAAAGATAACCCGCTTTCCGGGCATGGCTCCGACTCCATTTGGCATCCAGGTGCTAATCAGTTGTGGCTTGAGCTTCTCATGATCATGATCCATGCAAACTTTGCTCGCGTCATTCGCCTCGTCGGCCGTATGATAATGTATCGAGTTCAAGAATGTCAAAGCCGGATTCAATGGTGCCACCCTACGAGAAATGAATTAACAAAGTGTCGGTGTCAGTGAAAGTGAAAGTGTGTCGTCTGCACCACAATTGCACCACATTTTTGGGCTGCTTACTTGATATTACGACTGGTGGTTTCGTCGTCGTCGCTCAGCTGCATTTGCACCGGTGGCAGCACCACAATTCGATTCCAGGGCACGAAAACGGTGCGGGTGAGTGGACGGAACGGTGAACGCTGGAACTGCAGGGTAACTGCACCACCGCCATTAACCAGCACATCAAACCTGTTAAAAGAGAGAATAAGAGCAAAAATTATTATACAATTATTGTTGTATGTTTCCTACATAAGTATTCCTAAATTATTTAAAAATATTTCTATTATTTCTATATAATTATAATCAAAAATGGTAGGAAAAGCTGGAAATCATTAATAAAAATATTAAATACTTTTATTTACAATACATAAATTTACAATTAAAATTGTATATACCTATAATTGTAAAATTTTGTATTATATATTATATTGAATATTATACTATATATTATATTATATTAATATAATTACTTTATACACATAGATTTACATATATATTTTTATTAAAAAGGGTAGGTTATTATGAAATATAAGTATTTATATTAAATATAAATTAACAATAAAAACAGTAAAAATATTGTTAAATGTTAAATTACATTACAATTACAATAACAATGACAAACACGAAAACTCAACTCTAACCACACACACACACACAGACATTCCTCGACATTAGTAGAAAAAGTTGTGCAGCAAATTTCACGGCACAAAACATGCAAATTAATATTTTAATGAACTTCTGGGAAACTCCCTTTCCTCTCCTCGCTTCTCTAATGACTGAACTGCCCCCTGCCCTTGCATCCATCTGTGTTTTTGACGCACGAGCTGAGAATTATGCAGCCCCTCCCATCTCCTCCATCGTTCCATCCCCGCTCTGACCAACAAGCTCTCTCTTTGCTGCCCCTGAGAAGATAATACCTCAATTGTTTGTTGAAATTGAAAAACTTTAGGATTTTGCCGAAAAACAACAACAATAAAAACAAGAACAGCAAACAATTGCTAGAGCATAAGTTAAGACCTTAACCCCTCTGTTACCAACCCTTCAGCCCCCCCTAGAACGACGCCTTTGGGTCATGCGTTAGCCGCATTAAATATAATGATGGCGATTGGCGAGGGCCGCCTTCATTATTGCGAGTATTTTTCGCATTGGCGTAAGAAAAGTTGCGAAAAACTTTTGCTGGCCGACAACAGATGGAATACGAATACGAAAAAAAGAGAAAGATGAGACTGTGGAAGGGAAAAAACAAAAGGAAAACAACAGCAACAACAACAACAATTGTTGTCTAGCTCAAAAAAGGCAAGGCAAGTCAAGTCGCGCAGAAAGCTTAAGAAATGGCAAAAGTTTTGCTTTGGAAATATTTAATTAATGTGATTTTTAATTGTGTTTGTGCCCTGGGAGGGAGAGAAAGAGAGAGAGAGAGAGTGTGAGGAGAATGGAAGGGAGAATTGGGAAGTCGCAACATGCCACAAATTGCCGCAAACAATTTGACGTTGCTATTGAAAACTGCATTCTACACCTGGCCGAGCAATTTAGCTGTGAAACTGGGATATCGATTTCATTACACATCTATTTTATTATATGTAATTGCCTGAGCGTGTTGCATATGGTTTGGGGGCAGTGGGCGTGGCTGCATAGACAATTGTTATTGTGGTGAAATAATTTAATTGCAAAAAAAATAATTACATTTAATTTAAAAAAAAAAGAAAATCCCTAACAAACATTTATAAGCATTTCAATAAATAAGCGCAAACCCACGCAGCAACGAAAAAAAACAAAAAGGGAAACAGTCGTCAGCACGAAGATTTAATACCCTGTTTCCATTTAGGATTGAACGCTATGACAATTATACTACTTGTACTCTTGATTAAAAATATATAAAAGGTGCGTTGGGAGCATTTATCAACATGTATGAAAAAATTTACTTAGATATAGAAAACTAATTATTCGTGAAATTTAACGAATTTAAATTTCAACTTCACAAAAAAAAATAAATAAACAAAAAACATAAAATATTTAAATACAGAATTCATCTCATTATCTAAATATTTATGTATACTTTATGGAACGTCTTTCGTTCCTTTTTTTATGCGTTACACGTAACCTGACAGAATTAGAATTCCCTTTGCAAGTGTATAAACTGGAAAGTAATTTGTTACAATTTTTGCTAATTTAAATGTTGTCACGCTTCAAAAAATGTTTTCCATTTTTATTCGCTGTGTTGCTGTTCGTTATTGAAATTGTTGTTGGTTTTATAACAGTTATGCAGGCCACACACACATAGAAACACACATAGACAGAGAAGGAAACACATTTATCTGCAGTTGAATGCAATATGGCAGGCATAGAAGGACAACAGCAGCTGGTGGTCAGTGAGAGGGGGAAAAAGGAGAGGAATACGGGATAATAGTAATGTTGTGGAGAACACACACACATACACTCTAATAATATATTGCAAATAAAAAATAAATAAAAAGAAAGAAAGAATACCAGCGACAATAATGCTCTGCTGCACAATATAATGACTTTTATTACCTTTATTACTACACCAACAACAGCAACAATGGCGGCAGCCACAGCAACAACACTAATGATAATCACAACAACAACGACAACAACAACAAACAATGCATGTCAAAGGACAACAACAATTGTAACAAGCAACAGGACAGCAAATGGAGCAAAGCTTAAAAAAAAGTGAATAAAAAATGAAATACAAAAACCGATAATAACCTGAGCTACAAAAACAACAAAGACAGAGCAAAAGTCAAGGGTATACTCGACTTAAACATACGCTGTTAATATTTTTAATGCTCCATACAAATAGGCAAAAGAAAATGTTCAAAGAGAGTGCGAATGCAAAATAAGAAGTAAAGAAAGAAGAACGCGAAGAAAACGAATAAGAAAAGCGAAGTGAGAACATATTTAAAACGCAAGTTAAGCATGAAAGAAAAGAGTAATTGAGATAAGTAAATCAAGTAAATTTTAGAGAGGTAAATGGAGAAGCAATAGGAAAAAGATCAAAAAACATTAAAAATTCCAGCGATAATTGACTTTAAAAAGCTGCTCAACATTTTCAGCTTATTTATCTATTCTCTATTATTCCACATTACGGCTAGACTTAAAACCAGATCAAAACTTTGCCTGTTGCACATAATTCTAAGAATTAGTTATACACCCTTTAACACACATTACAGGGTAAAGGTTATAAAAAGGTACTAAAAATGGCTATAATAATAACAGCAACAATGAACAGCATGTTGTGCTGTGCGGGAGTGTGTGTGAGTGTGAGTGTGTGGCAAGCTTAATAAGGACATAGAATTGAAATAAACATTATAAATACAAAGTCATAAAAACAAACTCGCGCGAACATTAAGAGAAACAGCGACAACAACCTAAACAAAAACAACAGCAAACTGAATTAACAGCAAGCAAAAGTGGTGACAAAAAGTATGGCAACATGCATACACATGTATAATCATATGTGTGTGTGGTTAATAGCATAGGATCAGAAACATAAACCACAAAGAGTTTGACTCGATCAACTTGTCACTCTATAGCTTGTTATACCCGTAACTTAAAAAATAAATAAAGGGGTGTATTGTATTTCTTATCTTCGATCTAGAGAAACGATTGATTTTTCTAGCTGTTTTGTTTTTTCAATTTGTCGAAGATCTATTTATATAACTTTATGTCCTAACTAGCGATGACGATAAAGATGGTTATCAACGCTAAGCCTAAATGGCAAGAGCTAGACGGTTTGAATTGGCATAGTTGCTTTCTATAACGTATGTGCATTTTTCTCTTTTTTTTGACTCTTTTCAGGCTACTCCAACACTCTTGATTCTCTCGCTTCACTTCTCTCCCACTGTACTTCTTTATCGCATAGCTTAAGGACTTACATTTACAACCTTATCGGACACAATGAGCATACGAATGGGAAATGAAAAACGGCAAGTGCGAAAGGGGGAAAATCATTTAGTTTATAGCATGCGATGGTGCAATATTTTCATTGCTCACTGTGTGTGTTAAGGCTTTGAAGGCTGCACATTTAATTTTACAGAGCACTGTGCTGCAAGCTGCATAAGCCCAAAAAACGCTTCCCTCTTAACTCTCCCTCTCCCCTAGCACATCATGTAACCCCCATGTAGTTGCCATGTATACTCCGTATATTGAGCTAAAAATAATGCGAACATAAACAGAAATTATTGCGCAGCTGAAAGTAAGAATGTAGCTGAAGACAACGCAAAAATAAGAAGCACAAAAGAAAACTTAAAAATACGACCGAAAGAAAGGAAGATAGAGAGGAAGATAAAGAGAAAGAGAGAGAGAGATGAAGAGGAATATGTAAAAACAAAAACAGCAAAGTAGTCATAATAAAAGTAAATAAAAAAGTGAAGAATTTATGCGCTGATGATGTTGTTGCTGCTGCTGCTGTTGCCGAATCTGAGGCATTAAGAAGCTCTGACAAAGAAGAAAAAGCAGAGAGAGAGAGGGAAGCAAAAAGGACATGCACAGAAGGCAACAGAAAATCAGGACATGTTTGTGATTTTATGCTTTCTTGGGCTAACACACACACATACGCCCAGACAGTTGGTGTTTTTATAATTGTTTACGTTGTTGTTGATTGCAGAAAAGCAAAACTGAAAGAATGGGGAAAATTCTAACAACAGCAAAAGCAACAATTGTGAAAAATGGTCAACGTTAGCGGCATTTAACGGCCACTGGGCTAATGAGAAATTATGGCACAGTAGGTAAAAACACACACATACACACTCACTAACATAGACAACCCCTAGCAACAGCAGCAGCATCAACCCACATAAGTATGCTATACTTTTTTTAAACAAAGCAAACGACGCGTCAACGTGTCTGTGTGACTGTCTGTTTGTGTATGTCTGTGTGTGTGTAAAGTAAACACAAATAATCATCAGACAGTTAGTTTGTCTGTCTGTTGCACAGATTTTATTTGTGTGTTGTTGTTGGACATAATAAAATCAGCAGCAGCAGCAGCAAAGGCAAAAGCGGGTGCGAAATGTTTATTTAAATTGGCCAACACACACACACACACAACCGAGCAGACACATACACACACACTCGCCTAGGCAAAAAGAAAATGTCAAAACAACAACAACAATAATGTTGTTTCTGCTGCTGCTTTTGGTCTGTGAACAACGGAAATCCTTTTTACCAAAAACAACTGCAAAAATATTTATATTAGATATATTGGATTGAATTGGATTGGATTCATCTTCCTATTCCCTCTTCCTCTCTCTCTCTCTCCCTCGCAATCCTTCATCACTTTTGTGTACATTTCCATTTTCTATTTTCCCATTTTCGTACATTTTCGTGCTTTTGATTTGAAATTATTAAGCAACTTTTCAAGTGCGCAGCGAAGCTTGGCGAATGACATTTTAAATGTATTTTTGATTTTTGGGACTAGTACGCTGATCAAAATATAGTCAGTGATCAGAGATAGGTGAAAGCTACTTTAGGCACTGATAGTTTTAATTATCTTAAGCATTTGTAAACTTGACTTTCATGTGGTTTATTTTTGAGAATGTTTGTGAGACAAAATTAAATCTTGTTTTCAGTATACCCTGTATTTTTGGTTAGCTATTAACAAGGACATTTTGTGTGGTTTAATTTGTAGACTTGTCAGTTGTCAGCTGCCAACTGCCAGCTGCGAGTTCTGACTTGTTTCAACTTGACAAAACACGCAAAGTAAGTTTAGATTGGGAAAATAAAAATGTCAGGGAAAACCACATTTCGACCAAAGCTAAAGTCTGCTTTTGTCTCTCTCTCTCTCTGTCTCTCCCTTGCTCTGCCTGTCCATCTGTAGGTTCCACTGTCGGAGGGGTCACATCAAAGTGAAAGATTTAATTAAAAAGTGATAACTTATTTTATCTGACTGCGCACTTGGCCAGCGTCCAACAAAATTCTATTAACAAAATGTAATCAAGAGAAAGCCCAAGCAGTTGGCCAAGACCAAGACACGTCAGACGGCCGGACAGTGGGACAGTGGGACCTACCAACAGCGCCAACTGGCTGACAAATTATGAAAAATTACTCATACGTAAGTAATTTGCATTTGAAGTTCGCCAAAAAGATTAAAGACGTCTCCGTCGCATCAACAAAAAAAAAGAAGAAATTAATTAAATTGCATTGCCCAAAGCACTTGAATATTACGTATACGTTGAGTTGGATTAACAGTTTTTAGTTTCAAGCTGCCTCAAAGGCAACCAATTAAACAAGATAACTAAATTTTTGAGCTTTGTTTGCTCTTGGCAAAGATTTGAGTTCATTAAATTTTAAGATTTTAATTTTGGATATTTTCATATTTTTGTTTTCACTTTTGTTCGAGTATTCTATAACTTCTAATACTGATTGAGGGATTGACCAGCTGATTGACAATAAACTGATAATCAAAAGGAGCTAAGAAGCTGAATATTTTGTAATAGATATACTAAGTGCGCATTATTTCAAGATTTTTGCAATATTCAATGTCCAACTGGAAAACAAATTGATCCAAAATATTTATATGTCTATAAATGCATTGCAATTTGCAAATATTTTGAGAACAATTTAAAATATATTTATGACCCAAAGATTCTCTGTTCGATTAACTACCAAAACAATTTCAAAATTAATCGATAGCTGGTTGTTGTGGGAAATGCACACACATTTTATTATTAGTTAATTATACTAAAAGTTAAGTTAATACTATAAATAATATTCTGGGAAATTCGTATTCAAAACTTTTTAGAGTACTTCATATATTACACCTATTTGGTATATGATATAGTTTTTATATATAATTTATTACTTACCAGCCGCCCTGTCGAGTCAGTGTGAAGCCAAAACGTGAGTCACGATCCACGGAGACGCGAATGCCAACAATGCCCAGACCCTGGGGAGTTATCACCTGACCGCGCATTACCGAAACACGACTGTTGAGTTCCAAAAATCAAGTTCAGTCAAAAAATCCGCAGCAGAAACGTTGTAAATGGAGAAATTGTTGAAGGGGGTTTTTGTAAAAGAGAAAATTCAATTGTTAGTTACGTGTTTTATATTGATATCTTCATTATTATTGTTGTATCGTTCTGTTGATATTATTTCTTTAAATATATGTTTTTGTTGCTTAAATTATAAAATCAAAGTGTACAAGACATCGATTTGTAAATTTATTTAAATATATATAGAGAATTTGTTTTTTTTTTTTGTAAATTTTAAACTAATATCGATAAAAGTTAACAAATTTGCAGTTGTTTATCGGTAATTGTTGTATTTGTTTTTGTTGTTGTATTGTTGCTCAAAATGAGTTAGAGAAAGGTAGAGAGATTATAATAATAATAATAATAATAATAATAATAAAGAAGATAAAACGTATGCAATAAATTGAGAATTGAGAAGAAAAATATTCATAAATATTTTATTTTATTTTATGTATGCAAAGTTTGAAGAGTGAGCGAAATGTGGATGATGGATGTTTATAACATGACTTTCTCTCTGTCTAACAGTGTGTGTCCTTGTGTGTGTCTGTATGTTTGTTTATTTTGTTGAGTTTTTAATTTGTTGTGAAAATGTTTTTGCTTGGATAATTCAATTATTGAAAACAGCTAGGCAAATAAATGAATTCAATCTTATTTATATTTTCACAGTTTTTGCCTGGCTGTCTGTCTGTCCGTCTGTCCGTGTGTGTGTCCATGTGTGTATGGGTTTTTGCATTTGTATTTGTGTTAGCTACAAAGTAAAAAGTAAGCTTAATGCTCAAGTGCTTAGCTTGTTTTGTCACATTTCACATTTTCTCTTCATTTCTTTGAATAGTAGGTGCAAAAAGGAATTTGACACGCAGCAATGGAAGGAGAGGGAATCGATTAAATATACTCGTTTAGCCAAAGGCCAAAAGGATCTTCGGATTAACTGTCAAACTGGAGCTGCACTTGAGCTTGAAGTGTTATTACAAATTCAAACATTTATAGCCAAATCGGAGAATTGACATTTTGTTTAAGGAGAAGGAAATGGAATTTAAATACATTGAACTGCGGTCAAAAAATCAACTACAGGGAAAGTTTTTGTACATTTAGGTATTTAGAAACTGTGCAGGGCTTATCGATTGCTGAGATGAGCGATAACGGAAATATCGATAAATGTAATCGAAAGCGAAACTTTCTTAAGCAATTCTTAAAGCTATCTACAAAGAGTTTAATAATTTCATAATTCAAGTTTCAAAACAATAACAAATCGATAACTTGTTGGCTATCGCAGCGCTCAGCAAACAGATCTCTAAGAAATGCTTTAAAAATGTTTTAAAACGCATGCAAAATATGTATTGTATAATCAACAACTATGAGAATTGAGTAAGAAATTACTTAAATGTATAAGTTTGTACGAATCGTTGATAATCTATATCGATAAACGATTAAAAACGCCAAGTTCTTGAATTCGCCAAATAATCGGTAAACTCAACTTTAAAACCTATAACAATAATAATTGCATACCTTTGACAAGGTATAACAAATGTAAATTAAAAAATATATTTTTGAATATTGAAAAAGAAAATCATGTAATAATTGACCATAGCGTCATTTGGTAATTTCCCTAAGGAAATGTGATATTTTTGCACAGCTGAAACGTAAATTTAGATCACTTATCGATAATTACATGTATTGATAGTTAAGGATAGATAATCTGATATTTTAAAAGATGTTTCTTGATAATTTGAAGCACATAATTTTTTTAACTTTTAAATTATACTGCTGATATTTAGACAGGATAATATTTATCGTTATATCTATAGATATTAGTCATATCGATTTTAGCTCATAAAAACAAGAAACATTGGGAACATTTTCATGTATTAAATTAAAGAAAAAGAAACAGTTTGTTTAACCCTTTCCTTATTTTTTTAATGTCTATACTATGCCTTCTTCTTGTGCATCTATAAATACCAGTCAATAAGAAACCCTGCAAACCCTAGTCAACGATTTTCTATTTTCCTGCGTGGGGCAAATCAAAAGGTAGCTTCGTTCTGACCCGTAAACCTAATACCAAACACGAGTCAGGGAAAAGCATAAAAGAAGGAAACATAAAAAAAAATGGAAGAGCAAATATATTGTTATTCATTTTAATGAGCAGTTGAGAAACTATGGCAACCCTGGCGGTGGCGACAACAATAACAAGGCTTCTGCCGATGGGAGACGACAACAATAAATCGAGACGGGGAATCGGAAATCGGGAATCGAGGACCAAAAACCGATATCCGGCTTGGATGCTTGACAATTTAGACGAGACCTAAAAGAAATATGCTTCATGTTTTCTTGGCTGGATCTTGGATTTTATTTTGTTTGTCTGTTGTGATGGGTGGCAACTTTCTTTCTTGCTTTCTTTGCCTCTTTCCCATTGCCCGCGTGGCAAGCGGAAACTTTGCCGCATTGTGGCGCGTTGCAAGTCGAGTTTCAAATGGCGCAATTGTTTGCACTAATTATTGCTGGACTCTGCGAAGAAGCCAAAGTAAGGAAAGAGTGGAAGGAAAGGTTTCCAAAGGGAGCAGAGGAACGTCATCATCAGGTAGCCCATTTGGGAGGCAATGTGGCTAGTTGGCATTGCTAGTTGGGAATGGAGCATGCTACAGCCTCAGCCTCAGCCTCTCTTCTGCTGTTGTTGCCGTTTCGTACTTTTGCACAAGTTCTCAAAACATTTTCAACTTTTCAAGTGTTGCAATTTCACAACCGCCCAACGAGACACACACACACCCGCACACCACAACCCCTGCTTATTACTCTCTCGATTCCTCTACCTACACAGAAATAAAATATGATTTTATTCCAATTATAGTAAAGAATAGTACACTTTAGGTACACAAAAATAAAAAATCATTTTATATTATAGGTTTCTTATTTATGATTTCAGAAATAAAATATGATTTTATTCCAATTATAGTAAAGAATAGTACACTTTAGGTACACAAAAATAAAAAATCATTTTATATTATAGGTTTCTTATTTATTTTTTTCAAGCATGTTTTTAGGATATTATTTGTAAACTTATATGAGAGACTGATAAATTGACAACCACTTAACATTAAAAAGCCGAAAAGAATTGATTCCACTAAAAAACTCTTATAGAGCCCCTTTAGTAAAAATACTCACTAAGAAGGAATTGAAAAATCGTACTTGAATCAAGTGTTTCGTAATCGATTTAAGAAATTGAACTGTTTTTAATTGATTGATAGATTGATTGATAGAGACTATCTGCGGATCAATTATAAATAAAATATGTAGTCTAAAATATTTTATTAAAATGTTTGAAAATGTTTGATGAAAGCGAAATTAATAACTGTTCAATTATGTTCAAGTAAACTTTTCACATCGCTTGGAATTGTTCTCTGTGTACTCTTTATTTCTTTTTGTGGACCCCTGGCCTTCTTTCTTCTTTCCTGCTTGCATTTCTCTGCACGCTGGAACATAAACACATAATGTACAATATTTGGGTCAGAAATACACACACACACACTCTCTTCCTCTCTCTCGTTCACTCCTGCTAAGTGTGTGTGTGTGTGTGTGTGTGGAGGCACAACTTGGTGCTGCAGCAGGCACTTTTTCTACTTCTTTCTCTGCTTCTTCATGTTGCACTGACTTCTAATTGCAATTGACCAAATGCCGAGGCAAGCGGCGTTTTCAACTTCAACTGCAGCTGCCGTTTATTTGAACAGTCTCTCTAAATGTATGTGTACTGTATGTGTGTACTGCAGTATATTTATATATGTGTGTGTTTGTATGTGACTGTGCCTCATCTTGTTTCATTTTTGCTGCTTCAATTCGATTCAATGAATCACAGTTTTATTTGAAATCAAACCGAAAAGCAAATTGCACATGTGGCAAGTATGTATGTATATACACAAGTGAGTGTGTGTGTGTCACAGTGGGTGTGAGTGTGTGTGTGTGTATTCCAATTCATTCAAGTGGTGAGTGCCATTGATTTTTATTTCGCATTTGATTCGTTTCGTTTCATTTATTATTTATTTGATTTAGTTTTACTGCAGACGACGACGACCTCTCTGGCTCCCCCCTCTCCACCGTCCCACGATTGTCTCCCTTCGTGCCGCGCCTTCTTTGAGGAAAGGCAACCTTTTTGGCTGCTGTTGTTGTTGTTTATAGCAGCTATCTTGACCTTTGCCGCACACACACACACACTAGAAAATTACTCATACGCCGCGTTAGACGAAGTCGTTTGTCGTCTTTGGCTTTTGAAGCGCTTTTGAGTTTGCTTTGATTTTGTGAGCATATCAAGTAAAAGGTGCAAAGAGAGAAAGAGAGAGAGCGAGGCAAGTAGAGCGATAGGAGTAAAAAAGTAAAGCTATAAGGTGAATTCGTTAATGGGGATGAGTATCTTTGGTAAGAAAGTATCGTATTGAAAATATCTTGCTTATATCTATACATATAGTTAAAATGGTGTTAGCCCCTTTTTTAAGTCTTACTTTTAGACTGTTATGAGTTTGTAACAAATATATACTTTATAAGTATTAGGATACAGATTTTAAAAATTGTAATATAGGTTAATATGCATCCACAATGGATTTTATGGATTTTACAAAGTACGATTTATTGTTGTATTGTTGCTTTACATGACTATCGTTACAATATCGATATCGATACCCATCCCTAGTGATGACAAGTTGATCAATTCAAATGCTTCGCTCAACAGACTTGATTTCAATATTCTTTCTCCCTTTTTTTCTGCTTCTGTCTCTTGCTCTGCCCTTCTCCCCGTTCTGGCTTTACCTTTTTTTCAATCAGCCACAGCTTGGATAATGTCAGTGAAGGGCACTTAAAATTATGACGTCATTCGGTAGGGAAAAGGCCAAAAGAAAAGCTGGCTAGCTGCAAAGCTGGAAAATGCCATGGAAAAGTAATCTCAGCTATTGCCAACAGAGTGATTGCCATTGGCCTTGTGAACGTCGCGTTGCGTTGCGTTCAGTCGCGAACACAATGAAGTGAAAGCAATGCCACAAAATTTCTAATCTCGTCCGGGGTCATGCCCCCTCCTCCCCCCACTACCACTCTTCCTCCTCCGCCTATTCGGTTTTAACCTCTCTCTGTTTCTCTTTACTCTGGACTAATCGTCGTTGCAGCGAATGAGCAATAAACCAGTCAAGATGCTGCTCTCAACTATAGACACAGCCAAGTGGGAGGGGAGAGAGAGTACAGGGAAGTGGAGTGGTAAGAGGGGGAGGGACAAGGACAGGGACAGGCATTGTCGCCACACAGCCACCTTTTGTGTCAAAAGTGCACTTTCATTATTAGCGCATTGTGTGCTGAGCTTAACTCAGCGAGAAAGAGGCAGATAAAAAGGGACAGACAGAGACAGAGAGAGTGAGTGTGAGAGAGAGGGAAGAAGCTAGTCGCCTGGTGGCGCCTCAAAAATATGAGCTGAGTTCGCGCATAAAGGAAGTGCATTTAATTTCTTTTCTTTGCCAAGTTTGTTGAGCTCAACGTGGGCGGCGGCATCGGCGTCGAGGTGGAAGGGGGCGTGGCAGCGGCGTCTGCTTTTGCGGCCATTCATAAAGCGCCCAAGAGGGCAGCCTGCTCTTCCTCCGCCCGCTCACGCTTTCTGCGCTGCTGATGCTGCTGTCTGGCGTCTGTTTTTTTTATTTTGTTATTGTTGCTGTTGTTGTTGTTGTTGTTACTGTTGTTGCAGACATTTGGCTAACCGCGACACACAAAGTGGCAGTAGCAACAACAACAGTAACAGCGAAGGCTGTGGAAGATGCAGCAACTAAAGATGGCTATCGATATGCTGATATCGATATTTTTGGACACAAAAAAAAATATTAAATTTAGAAACGATATGATAACGCGAAGTTCATAAGTTTTTAGTAAGATGTACTTGAAAATACTCTAAACCAGCGGTGGGCACGCAGTGGCTCCGGGAGCAGCGACTGCTCCCAACTTAGGTTGTTGTTGATGTTGTTGTAGTAGGTCCCGAATTCAGATTTCGTGCCCACCGCTGCTCTAAACTATTAAGTCAATGTTTTTTTTTCAATGCATTTTCCATAGGTTTTTGTTCTCCCAGAATCTGGTCACACTAAACAAATGTTCAAGCTTGTGGGCAAATGAGCTACAAAAATAATCGGATGGATAGATGGCGTATATTTTTAAAGTAAATTTGCATTTTTTCAGTCTTTCCCCTATATCCGTATCGATAGTTTCTCTGAGGTTGCCCATCTCTAGCAGCAACTTCAACGTTGTCTCATCATAAAAATTGAGCACGACTTAGTTGACTTTTCACATATACAAAAGGACATACACCCACACACACACACCTATACACAACAAGTTGAGAAAAAAAAGGTAGAAATATAATTTTAATTTGGCTTTATTTTCAAAACGTTGCGACGAGCAGCTGAAAGACGCAGTGATCCGATCCCCGCTCCCCCCTTCCTGACCCCTTTTCCCCCTCTTGAAGCACGCGACTGCTTGGTTAGGAGAAACAAAGGCAAAGCTGCAGGCCATGGGCGTCGTGGGCTGACGGGTTAGGGGGTTTAAGGGTTAAGGGGGAATATTCCTTTCGCTTTATGTTCATTTAGCCTGAAACAGTTTTTGAAACATTTTTCAACGGCGACGGCGGCAGCTGAGAAACGGAGAAAGGCGACAGTGAGAAAAAGAGCACAAGCAGCGTCTAAGGAGGTGGGAGCGAGAGGGGAGAGTGCGAAAAGAGGGGAAGGGGGGGGCAGAAGGCAGTAACGGTGCGCCACACTTTTCTTTTACGCTTTTGTAACCACGATAAATGTGCTTTATGTAGCGTTAGCTTGCGAGTTTTTACGGCCTCGGCAATGGCAGCCGTAAGAGTGGGATGAAGAGAGGTCGCAAGAGATGGAAAAGAGTGGGGGGCAATGCAGCGGTTAGGCTGCCGGCATTTGGTTGTAGGTTGTAGGGTCGATAGAGGGGGAGGTAGAAGGTCTTACACGCGCCTGATGAAATGTTTCCTGCACTTTTGCCCATTTTCACATCTCTCTCAAAAGGTTAAAAAAAAGTTATGTATAGAAAATATTAAAGAGGCTGTGGCACAAAAAAAAGCCCCTGCACAGTGGGGCAAAAGCATTTTAATGGCACAAGTGTCAGATAAATAGAGATAGAAAGCGAAGGAAACTGAAGAGAGTGTAGAGTAGAAAGATGGAAAAAGATTTTCTATGTACATTTTAAAGAATTTTTTTTTGACAAAAAATGTTTCAATTTTCATCGAGCTCTGACAAAAATTTATTATATTTAAAGTTATTATATATTCAATATAACATTAATGTCTTCTTTGTCTAACATTAAAATCGTATTATAAAGCAGAGTTTTTGCTAAGTGTTAAACAAATTCAAGAACTTTGTTGGAGCTACAATACACAACAAATTTATGTAGACAAACAAACTGTTTTTCATATAGATTCGTTTAAAAACTGCGCATAAATTCAGGCGTTATACTTTGCAGTTAAGTTTACCCAACTAAAATTTTTTGTTTATCGATAACTTATTATTGTGAAGGTCTTTGAAGTCAATTTTAAGCTACAAGCAGCGATAGCTTTTGATGTCGATTACCCGATTGAAATGGCATTTGATAATAAAGTAAGCAAACGATTGTTGGCTTTCAAATGCATTCAATCAACTGCATTCGATATCCATACGCCATTCAAGGTGGATAAAGACATTCACCCTCCGATCGCCGCGGGCAAAGACTGAGATTCTTTGGCCCCATTGTGCGAGGACGATGGGCAAAAAAAAAGCGTGAGGGGAGAAATAAGAGAAGATAAGACGGAGAGAAGAGGAGAGAAAAAACACATAATAAATAAATAGCAAATGGTTGAAGACGTGAGGGGGCAGCTAAGAGTAGGGAAAGCATAGAAAACTTTGAATAGAATTTTTAAGTTTGCCATTTACCAACACATACACCCACTAACACAACCGTCCGATAGGGGGCGCCAGTGAGCTAAAGAAAAACCTTTAGTAGCGTGTAATTTGCACTTTGTAAATTTGCATATAAGCTGCATGGAGAGCGGGAAGGCGAGGGAGGGAAAAAGGTGGCAACTGTTAGATTGGAAGACTGGCATAAGTCCAAGATACGAGACGATATGTAAATGCCACACACACATGCACACACACACATACACACACACACACTCAAACAGCATGTGTCGTCACTTTAGTTGGAGCACAAAGTAAGCAGGACAAGTCCTTGATAAAAGGAAGGCAAAAAGAAAGGGGAGCCTTCATACTTAAAACCAGACATTCATTGCCTGCCACAAAGCGAGAGAGAGAGAAAGAGAGAGTGATGAAGAAAGAGAGAGAGAGTAGCCTTGCCTCATGATGTTGGCTGCTTTCGCAGATTAAGGCAACATTGCCACCTGGCTAAGAGTTTGCCACAATTTGGCTGTCCAATTTGACGCACACAAAACAAATTGAGCCAAGTGGTGCACTGGGTGGTGCAGTTGGCTAAGTTTGACAGATTCGATTCGATTGCTTGCCAGCTGCAAAAAGATGTCATTTTGTTTGCCCATAAGAAGATTACACATGTTATATTGAGTTGCAATGCGAAGCTGGATTTTAGGTGGCGAGACTGTTCCATCCCTTTTCCCTTTGCCTTTCCATCCCCTTCCCTTTTTACTTTTCCTATCCCTTTCTCCTTTTTCAAGCACTGCACCAGTCACAATGCTCATTTGAATGCTGGACGCATTGGATGGTGATGATGTTGATGACGGCAAGTGTTGATTTGGTTTTAAGCTCTGCAGACACTTTTCAAACTGATCAATTCAAAGATTACAATAGGACTTTGCAGCAGCTGAATTTGGTATAATGCTTCTAGCCGAGCTTTTTATGGTTGAAAGCTTTTAAGCGAACCCAAGAGTAGGATGGGGAGCTAAAACTAGCTGAGAGGGAGATTTTTTCATTGAGGCAATTTCAGAGAGAGCCTTGTGAAAAAAGGATCCTTGAAGACCCGGCAAGTTGAAGATTTGATATATCCCAGAAGAACTCTTCAAGATTTTATAAATGTCTTCCATATCTTAACTATATACCTTAATGCGCCACACAATTCGACACAAAACTATTATAGGAAAGTAAGAGTTAAAGGTTAAGAGAGAGATTAAGAGGAAGATCCAATCTGTGACGTGAAGATTAAGGGAAAGACCGTAATGAGATAAATTGGGCAAAAAGGAAGTAAATGAGATTGAAGGGCTGTCAGAGTGAGAGAGAGATAAAGAGAAAAGCGAGAGAAAGGTAGATTGAAACTTTTAAAGAGAACGAAGCGTATATTAAATCGACGATTTGACAATAAGAACAATAAAGATCGATACGAAGATAAAGACGATAATATACGAAGATAAAGATAAAGATAAAGATACGATAAAGACCATACGAAAGAGGGCAAATCATTCAAGTGTCGACATAAACAGAGAAAGTAAGTGAGCTATCGAAAGATACGAAACGTCGATCGAAGCTACGGCAGAGAGCAAAATCGAAACTTCTATAGGAAGAGAAAGAGCGAAGCTTTAATCTCTATACATTTTAGAGGATGATGATGATGAAAACTGCAAAGTTTCGTTGTCCACCTCTGGACCATAAGTTATGCTTATGATTAAAAGATTTTGCATTTAAAAAGAACTCAAGCAAATGGACCAACGACACAGTGAACCATTAAAGTTTTATCTATTTTTGTTTAGAATTCGCAACTGGTTTAAGCTCTTTGTCACGCTATATTTTACTAGAATTTAAATGGTGCTCTGCACTTGAGCCGTCATTGTTTGGCCTTTTGCCGCATCAGCTGCCTTCCTGCCCCCGCTTAGAGAGAGAGAGAGAGAGAGAGAACGAGGGGCGTGGCACAACAATGGCGCACAGCTTATACATTTTATAGTTACATGAAGCCATTACACACAACTCCTCTTTCTCTCTCCCCTCAGTCGCTTTAACAGTCACAGTTCATGGTGCATGGCAACGTTGTGCAACAACAAAGTGCAACACAAAATCGTTTGCAGTTTTTGCCGTTTTCGCAGTTTGCACTTCACTTAAATGCGACGCGCAAACGCCAAAGGAATTGCAACAACAGCAACAACAGCCACAGTAATGATGATGGCAACAAAAAATGTAAAGCCAACTAAAACTTATGGCCTCTGACCGCTACAGGACAACGGGATCCAACTCCCCTCCTACTCCTGCCTCCCTTTTTCCTTCTGCCTCTCTCTTTGCTTCTCTTCGTATCACTTTACTTTTCATTAAGCTTCATCCTCTGTTTTTCCTGCTGCTTCTCTTTTAGCTTCTCGTGCTGCTCTTTTCACTGATTTTCTTCCGATTCGTCCTCTACTTCTTCCGCTTCATCTTTGTCAGATCCTTTTGACTTTTTTTCTATTGCTCTACGCACCTTTGCTTTCTTAGCTTCTCTTTCATCTCTTCTCGCTGCTTGTTCTTTGCTTCTGCTTCTCCTTTTTAAATAGCTTTTTAATAGTTTTCCTCTCTCGATTTTGCCTACGGCTTTTCTTATGTTTTTTCTTTGAACTGCTTCTCTTTTTGCTACTCCTTCTTCCTATCTAACTGATTCTTCTGCTGATTTCTCCTGCTAATTATTAGTCTTCTTTTTTTCTTGCTTCTTTGTGCCTCTTACATATTATCTTCTTGCACTCTTTTTCTTCCCTCTGCTTGTTATCTCTCAACTTTTTCTGTTTTCTATTCTTTTCGCTTCTCATTTCTTCTCTCTCTGCTTCTTTTTACTGCTTCTCCCATAGATTCTCCTACTTCTTCTGCGCTTTTTTCCTGTTTTCTTCCATCTTCCTCTTCTCGCATACTACAACTACTTTTTTCTCAACTTCTTCCTATATATACTATATTTCTATATATCTTCTACAAAATGTTGCTCTCCTTGGTACTTCTTTTTCTGCTTCTCCTTTCAGCTAGCAAAGCCGTAACCATTAAAAATGTTTGTGCTGACGTCGAATTAGCGTCAATGCATCCAGTGGAGTAGACTTAAGGGGAAGGACAGTCCAAGAAGGGGGAAGGCGGTGTAGCTTTGAGGGCATGGTCATATTTGTTAGCTGCGCTCAACACACATAAATATATCTAATCTCACATAAAAGTAATTACTTTCAGCTGCTGTTGCTATCGAAAAATATTAAATTATATTGAGTGCACACACATACACACACACATGCAGTAGGCACACCTATTTCACGCATACACACACTCACACACATGTGTGTAGTTAACTGCAACCACACAGGCCATAACTGTAGAGAGAAACACACTGAAAAACTGGCGGCAGTTATCCTACTGCCTTTCTCCTTTCTCCTTTTCCCTTTCTCCTTTCTTCTCTTTCCTTGCTCCTCTTTCGCTTACAGCTTGCTCTTCTTCTCACTGGTCTCTTCTCTCCACCTTCCTGCCTTTTAGCCACTGTGTGTATTTCCTTTTTTTTGGCCTGTCGACATTTTTTCACTTTTTGCTTTTTTACTGCGACTGCAGCACAAAATTCCGCGAATTTCTCTTTTGGCTTTTTCTACAGTTCTTTTTTTTTTGCCGAGTTTGTTGCCATTTCTATGAGGTGCCTACAACCCCCACCCGCTTTGCACCCTTTTCACCCCGTTTTCCCACAAAAGTTGCAGTTAGCGTCAGTTGCGGAGGCAAGGCTATTTAAGGCTCACTCTTTAGCTATCTCTTTTCCTCTGCCTATCTCTCACTTTTTCTCGCTGCTTTTGAGTCTGCTGTCTACCACAACAGCTATGTGTGTGTGTATGTGTGTGTGTGTAACTTATACGGGTATTAATTTTGGTTTATGTGCAACTTGTACGCTGTAATTTTTGTGCTTTTTTCCTTTACACTGGCAATGCCTGGCGATTCCTGGCATTAACAACAAAAACAACATAGAGGCAGAGAGACAGAGACAGAGAGAGTGTGTGTAAGAGAGAGAGAGAGAAGACAGGAGCTGAAGCCTCTCTGTCTCCTTGTGTGGCTTGGCCACATTGATAACAACAATGGACGGGCGACAATGACTATGAAAACATTCGGAGTGGCAAGTTTTTAATTTATATACAATACGTGCAACATTCTGTTGCAATACATATGTATATACATAGCTGATATCGGCGAGGCATGTGCACCATAAATAAATCCTTCACTCAGATATATTCCCAACTGTTTCGCGTAAACTGAAAGGTGTAAGAAGTGTCACAATAAAGAGAACGCAGAAATGCCTAGGGAGATCAGTTTGTTGGAAAAAGAGAACAACAGTAATAAAGTGAGAGAGAGTAAGAGGGAGATCATCAAGCAAAGAAATGTAGAGCGCGAAACTAGAGACTTTATAGTATGTCAGAAAATGGTCAAAGGAAGAGAATCATCATCGCTAAGTGATATTTCTTTTGTTGTTATAAATATCATAGAATTCCAGAACAAATATGAATAGGTTTAACTTTAGGTTAAAATGAATAAAAAATACTTTCCAGCCTTAGTAGCTTTTAAAGATTAAGTTAGCTGCTTAGTCCATTATTTAGAAACAAAATGTTCCACAAATATGATAATCTCTTCTGTAAATTTCTTCTCTTATAGTTCGCTTCTTTCCGGGTTTAATATGACTCTAAACCAAGCAGAAGAGGCTTAAAGAAAGAACATCTAGAACAGCTTAAGAAAGTCAAGTAGATTCAAAGTCTGCTGCTGACTTTTTGACGGAGTTGCCAGCTATTTAGTGACTTATTCTTATTTTTGTTTTCTGCAACTTCAACTCGCAACTGTCAACAGATTTGTTAGCTCTCTCTCTCTCTCTCTCTCTGACTTGCTGTTGATAACTTGCCTAGGGAGAACGAGACTAGTTAATCAGTTTAACTGCGAAACAAAAGGACAAGTGCCGAGTGCCAAGGACAACGAATATAATAAGAAGTAAAGTAAAGAGATAGAGTAAGAAGCTCTGCAAATATGAGAATCCAAATCAGAGAATGTACATTAGCCGATGTTGGCTGTGGCTGTGACTGTGGCAAAAACCACTTAGCGAGTAACTAACCACACAGCTAACCCGGCCAAAAACCAGCAGAGAGAAGTTGCCAAGGGATAGAAGGGAAGATTGAAAGGATGGAAATGGCGCCACCGTTTGCCAAGGACAAGGCAGGCGTTTCCTTATGGTTTCTGCTTCTTCTTCTTCTTCTAGCCAACTTTCAACAGACCAAAGGGGGGGAAAGGGAACGACTCGGCAGATACCCTCTCCCAATCGCAGGCTCGTCGTCGTCGGCGTCCTTGTCGTCGTTGTCAGGGAAAAAGTCAACCCAAAATGGAAGCCAAAACAGGAAGTAATCTATAGTCGCCCCGCCATTGTTTATTGTTTAATTTTTAGTCAGTCTTTATTGTTGTTCTTTTCTATTGTTATTGTTGTTGCTGTTGTTGTTGCTCACTCCGTTTCTTCTGCTTTTTGTGTGTGTTTTTTGCGTCTGCTGCTTCGTCTCCTTTTATTTCTATTGTTAACAATTTTTGCATTTGCCCCGTTGCAAGTAGCAAAAACTTTTCAATGTGCGCCGCCAACGAGCATTGTTCCTTAGCTACGCCTGTTGTGTACTCTTCCTTCCCCCTCTTCCCCCTCTTCCCCCTACTCCCTTTGCTGGGCAGTGCTCCACATAACCGTGCCACTTGAGGCAGCACAAAAGGCAAACGAGGTAAGAAAAAAAGAAAACAGACAAAAGCCAAAGACGTTGACAAGGCGACATTCGTGGGGCATCTCAACGAAACCCTAGATCCTCTATACTCCTCGTCTTCTTCGGCTGCTATGCTATAGATAGTATATGTATATGTATAAGCAAGTCCTGGGACTCAAGACCCCCGTCAACAATGTTCTTTTCTAACCAAGACACGCCCGTATCGCATTTACTTGGATTTCATTTTATCGGCTAGCAGCAACAACGACAACAATGTCACCCAGTTTCCATGACATCCTCCAAATCGACTCAGTTCTCTTCCCTCCTTATTTGACTCCCTCCCAGTCCCTTTCCTTATAATTGCGTTGCGGTGTCAGTGTCGAGTTATATTAAATACATATACATATATAAAGAAGCAATCGCCTGCGATTATGGTTATGCTGTCAGCATCTCTCTATAGTTAGCTAGATACTAAAATAAGTAAGCGCTTCTCCTGCTGCTCAAATGTTTCCCGGGCTAAACAAAGTCCGAGGGATAAATAAAACAAACAAGCTGGAAAAATACATATTTAGCTGCAATAAAGAATTATAGGCTTATACTAAACAGAAAGACAAGGAAAGGGGTAATATCTATTTACTAACTAACTATTTGAACTTTGCTCTCAGCTGAGCTTTTGAGCTGAAATTGATTGCAATTATTTGCTATATTTATATTTCTTTATATGGGTAATTCTCCCATGTCGAATGCGACATTCGTACGCATTCAAAGTGAAATAAAACATATGCCAAAACATTATTTTGTTGTGACAAAAGGAGAAACTTATAGGTATTGATTAGCACTATAATTGGTGCTAAAGTGGATTTTGGGAAATTGTTCGTTTTCAAGATAATTTAAACTAACCAAGACATTCGCACGCGACTCAGATAGAAGTCGTTTTTTCGGCGACCAGTTCTAGCACTGATTTCGGCAAAGCGTGAACGTATATTTTGATACTATTTATTTTGAAATGTAATGTATTCATTTATCTAAAAAATGCTTTATGTTTGATTTAAAAATATCAAGTAGTTTTTTTTAAATGTAATTTGAGTCACTGTCGCATGCGACATGTCGCACGTGACATTTTTTTCCACAAAATATTTCTGTTGTTTCTGTCTTTCTTTTTTTATATTATATATCGAAACAGCTCGAAAAACTTGTTTTAAATTAAACTTTCAATATATTTCTATGTATTAAAATGGTTTATGTTACAATATTACTATCCTTCTTAGAGTAATCGATAGAATACAAACGGTCTATTTTGGAAATCAATTTTTAAGAAAATGGACATAAATATGGAAAAAGTTAATTTATTCCAATGTAGAATCTATATGTTCATCCTATTGAATTTCTTCTAGCGTATATTGCTTAAATAAATAACTTGAACACATTTTTGGAACATAATTGCACAAGATGTGAGTTTTTGAGCAATTTTTCGTTTTTAGGCTCGGTTGACATTTCTGGAGAAATGCCCATATATAGAAAGTTATGTGATCATGTTATTATGTTAATAAATGAACAATCATCAATAAACAACGTTCGTTTTTTTATTGACTTAATTTTAGATTATTTCGCAAGCAACTCTATCTTCGGTTTTACTTTTCGCCCCTTTCTATTTTAGTCTGTTAATTATCTAATGAATTCAACAATTAGTTAATTAGTTGAGTTCATTAATAAAGCGTAAAGTTATAAATATGCTTTTAATCGATTGTACTCGCAAACTATTCAAGATATCAATTACCTCAGCACCATGAAAAATATCACATTTTATACATAATTAAATTGAGAAAGAGTACAAAAAATGAAAATGTTGAGGTAAAATAATATGTGTTACACTGACGCTCATCTGAATAGATACACGAATTCAAATTATTCAACTGGCCATTTCTGTTCAAGCAGCTGGTTATTTTAATTTAATAAATATTGTTTTATGGAAATTCAATTAGTAATAAAACACAAATGTTCGCTTTTTAAAATTTTTAGTCAACATTTTTTCATATGTTTTGAATTCTTAAACCTATTCAGCTAAACAGCAGTGTATTTTCACACAGTTATTAAAAAATTTTAAAAGGAATATAAAGAATATTGAAAAATATTGTGAAAAAATTTGCATTATGAATTGTTGTGAAATTTTTTCTTGAATTTGTTGTTAAATTAATTTTTAGTTTTTTTTTTGCTTCTGTTTTGCACCGTTAATAGAGCGTTATATTAGTGTGTGTGGATGGGTGTGTGTGTGTGTGTGTGTGTGTGTGATAATTGTTTTTTATTTGTTGTTGTATTTGGAAAACATATAAACAAATGGCTTAGACGCAGACAATTAGGACACTTGGGAAAACGATTGGAGGGAATTTTTAGGGTTCTTTTTTATTTATTTTATTCTTTTTTTGTGGTGGGAATCAACATATAAGGATATATATATATATATGGTATATATATAATTTTTTTTTTTATATATATTTCATTTTATTTGATTATTGGTTTCTTTCTTTTTGGTATTTTCTTTCTTGAGTTATGTTTAGAGATACAAAGAGATATAACAACTGCTTTGGTATTTAATAAATACTCAATTTACTGAAGGCCTATATATTTTTCTTTTTCTGTTGTTGTTGTTTTCAATGTTGTTGTGTACAAGTCTCGACTTGCACACTGATATTTTTTGTTGTACTCTTAAATTAGTTAAAAGAAAAACAAAAAGATCGAGAACTTGTCAAAACTAAAAAGCGTATACATTGATTAAAATGAAAATTTCTTTTTTTGATTTCTTCGATATATCGTAAAAAGCATTGATGAAATCAAAGGATAAATGAAAAAGATAGATAGGTTGATTAAGAGATATAGAAAGAGAGTAAGAAAGGGAAAAACTTGGTACGATGATGAGTAAAAATTAAAGTTAAAAAAAAAACAAAATATATATCTCAAGAGAACTGAACGTATCAATATTTGGATTTGGTGAATGAGAAAGAAATTCGCTTAGTTTTTAGGTGAACCTTTTGTTGTTGTGGTAACGAGTGGATTTGTCTGTATGAAAGAGAGAGCGGTAGTTAGAACTGGAAGATGTAATGAGTAACGAGTAACGAGTGTGTAACGGGCGAGTGACTGGATTTTGATCAAGAAGTCAGAAAAGAATAAGGAATAAAATATATGTTAAAACTTATAAGATTCATTTGTTACATGCGAAAAATGAAACAACAATTTAATTTAATGAAATGACAACAAAAATCAAATGATATTTCTCTTATTCATTATTCTTTTGTTGTTGTAGCTGTTGTTGTTGTAATTGTTGTTGTTGTTTGGATTAGTTTAGTATGAGTGTTAACATTTGTTAATCAGAAATGGGGAAAACATAAATAAATAATCAACTAAATACACATAGACACGTACACATAACACATACAAATACTTATATACTTGATTATTATTATTTTTGCATTTGCAGATTTTAGTATTTTTTTTTATATATTTTTCTCAAAGAACTTTTTGCATGGCCCTAAAAATAAATGCTTGCTATTTAATGTATTTTTTTTAAACATGAAAACAACACAAAATGATGATATGAATATTGTGGAAAAGTGTGAATAACATATTTTTTTTATCTTTTGTCTCTTTTTGCTGTAGTTGTCACATTGAATATGTTGGTTTTTATTATTTACATGAATGAATTGTTGACTTTTGCGTTTTAAGTATTAACAAAGTCCTTGAAAGGCAAAAGAGTTAAACGAAACGAATAAAATAATACTGTTCAATGCTGGGCTAAGGGGCGAGGAAGTTGTTGGAGCTGGAGCGGAAGTAGTGAAGGGTTCACGGAAGGCAATTACAGCAAGAAAAATGCAACAGGTAGTGGTGAGAGGCGCCATCTAGCGGCGAGTTGCGCTCATTAATCAAATTGATGTACTGGAAATACATTACTTTGGCATTTCGAAAAGCGTTCTGTTGCCCATTTTGCTGTAATTTGTTCATCGAAGTGGAAATACCAATATTACGGAATAATTGATTAATGAATGAAAAAGAAATACTAAAAGATAACTGGAGTGTGTATTGAAACTTTTGATGCATTATGCTTCGTAGTATGGATTATAATATGATAAAAAAGAAACAGAAAATCGATGCATTTAGATGACATAGAAAAAGTAGAAAATTAAAAGAGAACTAATAATTGCGACTATATGAGGCCTAGGCCAAAAAATTACAATGGTATTTTATTTTATTTTTTGGTACCATTTTCGGTTTCCTTCAAGTATATTTTGTCTGTTTTTTTTTTTTTTTTAACTTACCAAGGTGTGAACGAGCTCCAGAAGAGACTACAAGTTCACGAGTTGATACGTAGTTTTTTTTTTGGTATTGTTTATTTAGATAGTTTTTTTTATTTTGATTTAATTGTAGTTTTTGCATTGGGAATGCATTTGATTTGTGTTGAAATTCGATTTGATTGTTTGGATTTTGGTTTAGCACACAACATGAAGGTATCGAGCCACAGCAACAGAGTAGGACAGTACACAATTAATTGACAGGACAATAAAAAAGAAATTAAAAGACAAAAATGCTTTTCGTTAACGAATTTTCATCAAGTTGATATTTTTAGATTATTCTTTTGTTTTCTTTTTTTGTATTTTAACGGTAATATATTCTTTTTTTTTTTTTTGTTTATGAGGCATACCTAAAAAACTTTCTTAGCTTGAAACTAAAGCAATTGAATAATCGAAATAAAAAATACATTAAACGCCACTTGATAAACGAAATTATAAAATACATTTGACAAACACACTTAATTCAGATGGTATTTTTGGTATTTTTTAACGAAGATACTCTTGGGATACATCTTAGCAGGCGTCAAGCGTCACTTTAGGGTTTCATTAAATCGCATTGTATCGTTTCGTTTTGGTTTCTTTTTAGTATGGTTAGTTGGTTAAATGTTGTTGTTACATAAAACTTAGGATTGGATCTGACATATGTATATATCTATTTAGTATACATACATAAGTAGCATTACTTACAAATCAAAAATACTTGTAACAAAAACAAATCGTTTTAGACACACACATTTACAGTAAAAATGTTTAAGTCGAACTTAAAAAAGAAAATTAAATGAAATATACTTAGTTAATCAAAAAATAGTTGACGAAACACACAAGTAAAACTTATTTTTCTTTTTATTTCTTTTTCTTCACCTTTCAATATTGTTCTTATGAAAAATTCGAAAAAAGTTTTAAGTCCTTGTTTAGCTTTAGTTTTGATTTGGTTTTCTTTCTTCTGTATTCTTATCGTTTATTTTCTTTCTCATATAGCAAATGGTAAAACCAGAAATAAAAAAAAATAAAAACAACAACAAAAAAGTACACTTTTGACTACAATTCTTTATAGATTTTATTGAATATGTTTTTATTCATAGATAGAAACACAAAAAAATCAAAGAAAATACTATACGAACTGAACCCAAGCAAATCAGAGTTAAAATTTACTCATATTTTCGAGTAAGTAAAGAATATATTCTTTAAAAAAACCAAAAAAAAAATGCGGAGTGCATTGAGAAGGTTTTCTTCAAAATGCACTCGAATTGGACGACGACAAAATGAAAATGCAACAAAACTCAAGTTCAACTCAGAATGTTTTTATAGTTTAAGTTTATTATTCAGCTCTCTTTACGTGGGGCTTTGGGGGAACTGTCACCTAATTATACAATAACAAATTATTTTTTATACTCACAACAAAGAGTCTTCTCATTGTTGTTACACTTTAACACTCTTTAAGACTAAGATATTATTATTTTTTCTGTTTTTTTTTAGTATTTCATAGTCATAGATTTTTTTTAGGGTTAGACGAACACAAGGAGGTAAAACACTAGACAACACACATACTCAATGAAGTGCTATCATTCTTTTCGCTTTGGATTTTTAAAACAGTTTTTATTTTATCATATTAATATAGACAAAACGTAGAGTTCGAGAATGAAAAATGAAGCTTGAACCGAAATCGAGAAATGAAGAACTATACGAAAATAAAACGTGAAACTTAAGAATACGGAAAATTTCATTTGCGCTAAGTAATTTCTTTTTTTTTTTTTTTTTTTGAGTACCCTTACTTTTTTTTGAGGCAGGCAAGAAAAGAAAAAGCTCAAACTAAGAGAAAATTTTGTGGCGCGTTAAGCGACAGTTAAAAGATTTAATTTTTTAAATTAACATTATTACAATTATTATTATATTTTTTGAGGTTAGGCCAAAAGTAGGAAAGGATTGTAAATAATATGAAGAAAAAGTAGTATACATATATAAAACTGAGATTTAACTGAATGAAACACGAGAGAACGTAAACGTAAACGTTAAATTCAACATTTTGTTTGTTTTTTTCTGTTTTCTTTAAGAGATCTTTCAATATATATTTTGAGGTTAGTTTGTAGCATTTCCAACGCATAAATGATAGACTCATTGAGGGGAGAGAGGCGTACGGGATTGTGGGAATGTGATTGCGGGTATTTGATTTTTTTTTTTTATTTTCATTGATTTTTTTTGTTTCTTTTTTTTTGCAAAGAATTTGATTCGATTTGTTGAGACTAGTTGAATGTGTTCAGTTGAAGTTTGAAAACATATATAAACAAGTTTCAATAACAATTTTCATTTAGAGGTATTAAACAAGTTTTGTTAAAGCAAAAAACAAAGAAAATAAAAGAAAACTATATATCTAAGTTTGTATATATACATATATAGGTATATAATGTATGTATATACATATATATTATATGATATGAACGAAAAAACAACAAACTTTAACGTAAGGAAATAAAAATTACATTTTATAGAAAATTTGAGCTTTTTCTCTTCGTTGATGCAGTACCACAAAACGTAAGATTAGGCAACGGATCGAGAGATAAATTCGATATGTATCATCTCCCTGTGGTGCAGTTAAATTTCGATGTATATTCGGTATATGTATAAGGTTTAATATTGTTTTATGGTTAACTATATACGCTTAATACACCACCTTATCGACTGACTGAATTCAAAACACAACTAAAAATCCATATATATATAAAAATTTGAAAAATTACGAAAATTTATAAAAAAAAATCGATTAATCGATAAATTAATCAATTAGATAACTAAAGTAATTGCTCAATTTTAAAGCCTCATCCATAAGTTTATTTGCCCCATCATTGTGGACCTAAACTGCGCACTAAGAGATTATACAGCATTTACAGTATACATATAGATATATAGTACAATCCCAACTGGGGAATCCCACAGCTAATATGTTCGTATTACAAACTAAATAATAACTTGGCGCTGTACTTACTTTTCGCTGTACTCATCCATATGAGCATACGACTGCACCGAATTCTCCTCAATGAGGAACTTGACCCTCTGGTAGAAGGAGGCCGTTACCGAGGGAGGTTGCTTCCGGAGCAATACCTCGACGGGATCGTTGGACGAGAGACACATTATGTGCTCGGAGCAGGCGGGATGGGAGCAACATTCGCTATCTGAACAGTCCGTCATGCCATCTGGATTTTGATGTTTATATTTGTTTTTTGGTTTTTTCAATGTGTTTTTGCATTTCGTATTTGATTCTGTTAAACTTAAGATAGGATCTTCTACTTACCGCCATCGTTATCTATGTTGTCCTTGCAATTCATTTCCAAAGCTATCGAACAGTCACTTCCAGCCCAGCCTTCAATGCAATCGCAACGATATTCGCCATTCTCCAGTGTACACTGACCGTGACGTGAGCAGCCATTCTCGCAGCCAGCTGTGAGATAAAACACAATAAATGTAAAGGAATTAAAGCGGGAAATAAATTAACGAGCTACTCCAGCGAGTAAGAACGGACTGTATTCAAGAGAGCCCTATTGACAGTTGTCTGTCAGCGAGTAATGTGGATTACAATTAAAGAAAACAACCAACGAGAGCGAGTAGGTGCCACAAAAGGGAAATGTAGAAGGAAAAAATGCCTAACAACGAGTTCGACTGAGAAACTGAACGAGACTAGTTCATCTGTAAGTTAAAATGCATTCAAAGTAGAGCAGCAAGTATAAAAAGAGCAAGATAAAAAGTAACGAGTAACGATCAACTAACTGAAATATAAAAATGAGAGTGAAATCTGTAGAGCAGCGAGGGAAATTTGTGGGACCGACGAGTAGTTAGCGGAATTGAGTATGCGACTTGTTGTCGTTGTTGTTTTTGATAGTCAAGCAGGAGAGCATTAATATAAAAATAATGCTAATGCTTGCTCTTCAAAGAGCGCTTGCTCAAGTGAGTCCGGGAACAGCAGTGGGGTTGGAGTTGGAGCTGGAGATTGAGGAAAAGTACTAAGGGGACAGGGAGCAATATCAAAATGCCCTTTGCACGCACATCGACAACATCATAAACGAAATGTGGAGAAATCTACAAAACAGTAAACATAAAAAGCCAACGAAACGTAACGATAGATGCCACCGTTGATGTGACTGTTTGTTGCTTTTTAGCTGAATGTTTGGATTGGGCTGGGTTTATGGGTATGTGTAAGGGTTTGGGGTTTATTTGTTTGTTCCACGACAGCAACAACAGCAACAACAACAATGACATGGCAGCATTTGAGCATTTGACGCAAAGTTAATGTCACTTGACATGTGTCATTTGCAAAATGGGTAACCTCGACGCTAACTCAACTTCCGGTATGTTAAAAAGTTTGCGGCGCATAAAATGACTTCCTTGTCGTAACTGCCTTCCTGTTTACGACTCTCACACACACACACACACACACACACGCATACTTTAGTTCTCTCTTTCTCTCTTGCAATCTCTCTCTCTCTCTTTCTCTCCTTCCCTGTGTGTATGTTCCACATATTGGCAATAACGTCAAGTGTTGCTGCCAATATTTGAACGATGTCTGCTGACGCTGCCTTTCCTCAAGCAAAACTCACATGTGAACTTGAAAGTGTGTGTATGTGTTGTGTGTTTGCTTATGTGTTGGCATTATGCTAAGTTTCTTGAGGGAAAAGGCACAACACAGAAATCTGTCAAAAGTTGCATAGTTTCTCTGAAACTCGCAAATCCACTGCGAATTTTATACACTCGATTTATGGAAAGTACTTCAAATAACTTTGTTTTCTACCTGCGTTTCAGCTAAAACTTAGTAACGAGCGCCGATATCGTAGACTCTCTTTACAACAAAGACTAAGCTCAAGGAAACTTTTTTGAAATCACTTAATATAACTACAAGTATCACATATTAGTATATATATTAGCATTTCCTTCTGGTTGTCTTAATCAGCCTCAGCTCTGTGATATGTGTATCGAACTGAACTTTAAATTGCATAAGAAAGAAGTCTAATTGACCTCAAGTAACTCAGCTGCCCTACATACAATTCAACTGAAATTTGCTGAAAATCTACTTTTGTATCTTTAGATTAGGTAACTAGTCATTTGGATAAAATACTTACAAAACCACCCCGACTAACCTCAAGTAACTCAGCTGTCTTACATACAGTTCAGCCTATGTTTGACTAAAATTTTCTGATGTATCTATAGATAACATAATCAGAGATTTGACTAGAATTTGTACAATAAAACCTACAGTAACATCAAGAAACTCAGCTGAAATTGTCTCGACTGTGATTTGCAGATGGCTTTTAGTCATATTTTATTTTTTACTACAAATCTTTAGCTAAATATTTTGGACGGATAATAAAAAATCTCGGCGCCAACTTTTAATAAAAAAAAAACTGAAAATGAAAAAAAAAATTGAAACGGTATGACTAAACGTAAGTGCGGCATAAAAAGTCAACGACTATTTTGATATCTCTCGCATTAGATGTCACCTCCAGGATAGGATAGTGCGGAGTACAAAGAGTAGAGGCAGAAGGGGATGGGAAAAATGAAATTGAGAGACATAAAAATGTATCTACATTTGAGGATTGCAGTCGTGTAATTTGTTACAAATCTCGGCTCAAATTCAATAAACTTTACCGCATTGTGTGTGCCGCGAGAATGAAGAGATAGAGAAAGAGAGGGAAAGAGGGGGAATATAGAAAGAGAGACAGAGAGAGAGAAAGAGAGTGAAAGAGCGAGATAGAGATGTAAAACTCACACAAGTCGCTGCAAAGTCGTTAAGTACTTTCTAAAAATACATCCCAAACTCACATGCATGTATTAGTTAATGTGTATGTGTGTGCTGGTGTGTGTGTGTGTGTCAGGATATTGGGTGGCACTTTGTGCTTGTGCAAGCGTGACTCGCACGTCGAAGCTACTTTCTTTGCCCCCCGTTGCTCCATGGATCGTTGTTGCAACACTTGAATCGATTCAAAACGTTTTTGGCCGTATGTTGTCAGAGCAACTTCCAACTGGGAATGGCGTCTGTTCCGTTCGACACGGGCTTAGACTGGGTCTTGAAACAGACTGTACGAACGGGAGGGGGTGAGGTAGGAGAAGGGTGGGGGTACATACATATGTAGAGGTTGGCAAGTGTCTTTCGTTTGGGCCTGAGTGAAATGACGTCGGAAGTTTTATTGGTTTTGCACACGTCAACGAAATGTAATACACACACACACACACACACACATAAACATTTATACATATATACACACACACACACACACCCATTTTCAGGCAGTCAACATACGCAGACATGGGTCTTCCTGCCCCTTTCTGAGGCATGATTCTCTCAGGCAGTGTGTAATGCCATTACATGCACGCCTGAGCCGCCGCCGCCGCCAATTCACAGTGGACCGAATCGCAGAATATACTGCAAATATCGAGTAAAAGCTTGGTATATTTGATAAATATACTGGGGTGCCACAGAAATCGCTTTCACTTGAATTTCCCTCAAATTATTTCTCTGGCAACTCCGTTAGAAAACAACAATATGAAAAAAAAAACCAGTATGCATTCAGAATATCATATTCAGAATATATTATCGGGATAACCGAACTTCTGACACCGGGTTGGATTGATTTAATCTCCAAATTCCGGTATTTTTCATGTCTACTCTCATATAGGACAACATTGCGGATACGTAATCATATTTAAAATTTTTAAACAGCCAAAACCTTAAATTCTTATTTTTTTATGTAAATATTAATTTAAATATTTTGTGGACAATGACTAATTATTGGGTTCTGAATAACAATACAATATCGAATTACATAAATTACGTTTAATTCCGATATATTTCTTATCAATTTATTTATTACTTATCGTCAAATTGTATCTTAGTTCTCTTCTGCATCTAATTTGACTGATTATAAATTTATATTACCTGCTTTCAAATCTGTATCATCATCAAAAGTGTCTTTCTTGATTGAAGAATCGATATTGTGCTCAATATTATTTCAATGGGCTGCGATACAGTCCACTGTGCATTGGCGGTATTCCCCTCGCACACACGCACATAAAATGTACTTTACTCTCGCTCCCTTTCTCTGGCATAGAGTTTTCTGTATGTTTTTGCAACATGACTGTTTGTTTTTAAAGTTTTAATCACTGTCAATCGATAGCTACTTATCATGCTGCACTGCTGCCAGCTACACAAAGCTGCCACTTGCCACACACACACTCACACACTTTTCCCATCCCCTTTACTCTCTTTCCCTCTCTCGCTCTCTCTTTCTCTTTTATGTCCCTCAATCAATACCCAATTCGCTGCTTGCACTTCAATTGACAGTTGGCAAAAGTAAAGTCCGGCGAAAAAAAAAATGTGGTTAAGTCATGGTGGCGGCAAAACTGTCAAGCTCAGCAACCCAACAGAGGGCGAAAGGGAGGGGGAGGTGAGCCTGTTCCTCCCCCTCACGTCAGAGCGCTTTGCAGTTTTGGGCCAAATGGCGTAAACATGTACAAAATACTTTGGCACAACACAGCAAAAAAAAAAAACAAATAAATAAAAAAAAAAAAATTGATAAAAATGCATGACAAGAACAAAAAGTGTAAACTTGCAACATTGTTGCTGCAAAATATTTGAACTGCCGGGGCAGATACAGATAGATAGCACAAATGCAACTGCAACTGCAACTGCAGTTTGGCAATGCTTATACCCTTTACTCGTAAAATACAAGGGTGTATTGAAGGCGTTGCACTGTATGTGACAGGCAGAAGGAGGCTAAAGAGCATATTTATTTTGATCAACATCAAAAGCCGAGTCGATTTATCCCTGTCTGTCCGTCAATGAAAAGATCTAGAACAACTTAATTTGGCACACAGATTTTTAGGAACTTTAAGTCCCGCAAATAACTTAATTTAATTTAAATTTGACTTTAGTTGATTCTATAATTTAGCTTATTTATAATTTTAGACATTATTTTGTCTCAGATGTATTTAATATGTATTTCAATTGAGTAATGCTGATAAGTATCCATAAAAATATATAAATACATATTCCTTGATGTTGTTACATCACTTTGTCTTAGAAAAATATATAAATATGTATATATAAATATTTGATTTTTTCAAATGTCAGTTTGGAGTTTTTAACACGATGTTTCTACATCCCTTAAATTGAGTACCGAGTATGTTATAGTCGAGTATTCGATGACAGCGTTCTTGGTTGTTTCGGTTTAGCTTACCGCGTTGCGATACGACTCGGACAATGTTGTTATTGTTGCTGTTGTTATCGCTGTTGTTGATGTCACAATTGTTGCTGTTGTTGCTGCTCGATGTGAATGTCAGCTGCGGTTGCTCGCTTCTCGAATTGGCGCAATACAAATCGATTGCGGGTCAGTTGAACATGGTCAATGGCAGATTGCAACCTGCAATCTGCAACAGCAACAACCACAACAACAACAAGTGCAACTTGCAACAACATCATGCAATTGCAATTCCATTTCACGTTGAGGTCAAGGCAAAATGCTGAGCACATCTCAACATTTTTAACTCTATAACGAATTTTCATCATTGCAGTTTGAAAACTTTTCGTACTTTCTGCAGCTCAACTGAACCACTTTTGAACCACACTTGAACCACTTGCTGTGCAGAGAAATTTCTAACTAGCTTGCAAAAGTTCAAGCATCTGGCATATCATGTGAGATACTAAATTGCAGCTGCGTAATTAACCAGAATTCTACATGGCGAATCACTTTGTGAATCGTGAACTTGTTCTCATTTTAATTTCATAAATTTTAATTCTGAACTGCAGGCGTTGCATTTTATTTTTAATTTTAAAAAAGTAATAAAGGAAAGAAAAAAAGCTAACATCTTTGTATATTTTGAACACGTAATATAATTAGACCCAAATCTTTTAAGCAAATGGAATGAACTGGAGAATATTTTTGCTAAGCGAATACGTAATTTCCCTTTTCGAGTTCCAGTCAAATTTGGGTGCAAATACAACTTAAGCTTTTATATACTTGATGTATTCAGAAGGTACTTACGTAGAGTGCAGTGTCGTCCATTCCAGCCCTGGGAGCAGACACAGGTTCCGTTCTTGCACTGACCGTGCTCCGAGCACCGTGCATCGCAGGGCAACTGATCACAGAGATTGCCCGTCCATCCGGTGTTGCAGCGACATTTGCCCGACTCACAGACCCCATTGCGACCACAGTCCAAGCTGCAGACGGCTGTAAAGACGAAAACGAAGAGTGAAGAATATGCATTATAAATAAGTAAAATGAAACGGCAAAAGCATAACGAAAAAGGTGTAGCAGGAATGTTTGAATTGGTTAAGGTACTTGGCATGGTTTTTATACACTGTGCCGAGGGTAGATTAATTTTGTGAAGACCTGTGTAACTAGGAGTAGAATGACAGTGAATGTGTAACCAAATACGTCTGTTTGTCTAATAAGAGCTAGACACACTAAATTTGGTTTGTGCAGTCGAACTGCAATCGCAATATTTGAACTTTTTACTATATAATATACGAGGAAGCTCGAAAGATTTCTGAAAAATATCATCAAAGAAGAGCTTGTGGATGTTGCCCAGGTACAGGCTGTTGACATTTACACATAAGTTATAATATTCGTTTCTAACATTTAAAAATAGTTAAGCTTATGGAACCTCAATGTTTTTTTTTTTTATCTGTTTTTAACAACTGTTATAAAATAACAAATCAATTAAAAAAAAAGGGAAAAGGTTTATTTTTTAAAGCAAAATTAAAAATGTGAAATCTTGATATTCTGTATTTAAATTTGTTACTTCTGCTTATCATTTATTTATTTACTATTTTTTATTTTATTTGTTCTGGTTACCCTCGCAGTCGCACTGAAGTCGCCTACTCGCCACTCGCTATTCGTTATTTTTACTCGCTGCTTTCTCTCTCTGTCTGTTTTCTGGCTGGCTTTGGCTGTAAAATGTTGCCCCACCGAGTGAACCATAAAAACAACATTATAAATGTAACATTTACGTGGCAGCTACACCTCCCCCTGCTCCCCCTGCTCCGCCCCCCCCTTCCATTTCGTTGCCCCCTTCTCGGGATTGTGGCAAATGTGCCCCATGTTGTCGTCGTTGACTTTTGTTCTCTGTGCGTCGCAGGCGTAAATTTATTTTATTTGCTTTTTGTACGGGACAAGCGAACTGCGAGCTGCGTATTAAATAAATAATGAATTTTTATGAAGCTCTGCTTCATTACGTTCCTCCCTCTACTGGACAGAGAAGGGGGCAAGCGGGGGGTTGGAGGGGGGGCAGTAGGAGCAGATTCACTGGAGTTGCCGCCTGTCGGTGCTAAAAAGTTAAGCAAATTAGGCGTGCGTGCCCGAGTTCTTTTGCCCTTTGCCCTTTTGGCCCCTCGACAAGTGCTGCTGCTGCTTCTTCTTCCCTTTGCTCCTACTCCTCCCCGCACCTCTATCCCTTTCCCTTTCCCTTTTGTGTTCCTCTACAGTTGCGACTCGTAAGCTGCATATTTTATTGGGCTCCAACGCCCTCGAAATGATTATGGACCAGGTACAGTTTTTGATGTCGTTCTTTTAGTTGTTGTTCTACTTTAGCTGTGTTGGCTTTGTTATTGTTGTTGTTGTTTTGGTAATCGCCACAATTTGTTTTTGGCTTTGCCTTTGGCCTAATTGAAGGCTCGACTTTATAGGCATCATCTAATTTGGATTCGGCCCATGCGATAAAGCATCATTACGCATATATGTATTTGTATTTATGTTTGCTACCTTATGTAATAACTGCATTAGTTGCCAGGCCTCAGTTTATGACCTTGCCACGCTTCTTCTTCCCCCTCCTTTTGCATCCACGCATTTTACAGCCGCCCTCAGCAGAAGGAGTGGAAGAGGAGAGGCATAATTTTATACTCAATCTGCTTATAAAACCTTGGCAAACTGCTGATTTGATTGAGATCAGGAAACCGCTCTTTTAACCGACATTTGGTGTTCACAACGAATTGAATAATCTGTAAACTACAGTTTTGAGAAATTCTATTCATTATTCATCATCGATCTAAATTGTTGCAAAACTCCTCCTCGATTATTGGATGATAAAAGCAATTTATTTGTTTGTATTTATGAAATAACTAAATTTTTTACTATATTAGCTGATGAATTCTGTTGTTGTTATTCTTTTATTTTTTTAATTATTGTTTTTTCGGTCTTTTGATTTGCTATATTAGCTCTTTCTGTTTTTAATATAATTATTATTATCATTTCATTTTTCTATTACTTTCGTGTTGTCTTTCATTCATTCCTTTTAATTTTCGTATTCGTTTTGTTTTTTCTGCTTTTTATTATTTATTATTATGTTGCTCTTATATTGACTTTTCAATAAATTTGTTAATTCGGTAGAATTTGATAAACTAAAATTAATATGACCGATTTTCATCTGATAATTTGGTTGTACTTGAAACTCCACTCAGCTGAATTTTACTTCACATTGATTTTGAATTGTGATTAAGGTCCGTCCTTTTATTTTTGTGTTTCTGTCCTCAATTGGCAGCTCATTTGAATTCAATGCTCGAATAAAGAAATCATTTGTAAGCAGCTTGTTGTGCGAAACGAAACGAAACGACACCGGAAAACAACGAAACACAACAAAATAACAAAACAAAAACAAAAATAAAAATAAACAAATAGAAAGAAACAAATAAACAATGCGCACACAGAACAACACTTGCAAACAATATACAAATAAGTCAGGGCTCAACTATTGTAGGAAGTGTGTGTGAGTGTGTTGGATGTGTGTTTGTTGCACTTACCTTGAGAACAATCTGGTCCCGTCCAGTGTCGCTCGCAAACGCATTGTCCGGTCTCCAAGTCGTAGGTGCCGTGCTCGGAGCAGCCGGGGAGGCATTGATACACTTGCTGATCAATGGTGCCACAGTCCTCGCCCTGCCAGCCGGCCTTGCAGTAGCATTGACCCGCCACACAGGTTCCATGGCCCGAGCACAAAGGATCAAGGCAATCATCTGCCCGTCCAGTCGTTGATATATGATGTGAAGAGTAGGTTGTGCATGATGTGTGTGTTTGTGTGTGTGTTGGGAAGAGAAAAAGTATACAAAATGTTTGTTAGTCATTCAATACATACATGTTACAAATATAACTTGTACGAGTGGCAAAGGCTACAGTCAATCGATTCCGACTGTGAGAGACCCTGTACAGATCCTTTCTATGTCATTATAAATATCGTATGTATCCACTCATAACTCTAGCTTTAAATATGCTTTCGAAATGTCTTTTTTTAGATTTACGGAGAGACGAACATGTCTAACTTGACTAGGAATGGGCTTGGTATTTGGAATGAGCCATTTCAAATTATATATAAGTTATGTATAGTCTGAAAGTCACAGATATCGAGGACATCGATATTTAAGTAATATTATAATTAATTACAATATTCTATTACATTTATATTGTTATTTTCTGATATAGATAGAGAGTTTGAAGTTGTTTTTAGATAAATTAAGGTTAAGTAATATTGACTCTGTTCTTGGTTTTTAGAATCTGCAACATTTTTTAGTTTGAAAATCTTAGAAGACCCTTTGTAGTTTAAAAGTACAGGGACAAATAAAAAACAAGTACAGTTACTATGAGTGGGCGTGGCAGAGGAGCAGGGGCGTGCATGGGAGCGGGGGCGTGGCATTACAGCCTTGGCAAAACAAAAGCCCGTCACGAACCGATGGCGATACATGTCGGCAGCAGGTTCCAGGGCTCCATCCACATTGGGGGTCAGGTCGAACATACACATATGTATGTATATACATGCACACACACACACACATACACACGACACATACACACATGACATGATTAGTATGTTAGACACGTACGAAAGTGGTCATTAAAATGAAATTCCAGTTTAGTTCAACTTGGTAATTTTGCGCAGTTGTTGCAATTTTTTTGCTGCTCCCTCTGCTGCTCTGCCTCTTCCTCTTCTACTTGTTGTGCTACCTCTTCTTCTTCTGCCTTCTCTGCTTGACTCCTCTTTTCAATTCTCTCTCTTTCTCTCTCTATCTCTGTCTCTCTCTTTGTTGTTATTCCTGTGCCGTGTGGTATGCTATGCTTTCTGCTTTCTTTCTCGACTTTTTCTTGTTGTTTTTTTTGTTGCTGTTCTACTTCTGTGTCCCCTCCTCCTCATGCACCTCCTCTTTCCCCCCCCCCCCTCCTTCCTCTTTTGGCCATCTTTCTATCGTCTTGGCTTTCGTTGAGCGTTTTGTATGAGAAATATGCTTTCGACATATAAATTCGATTTTATACGTTTTATGTTTGCACAACGTTTCGAGTTCTTTGTTGTTTTTTGTTCGGTTTGTTGGTCGCTTCTTTTATATGCCAAGAGTCCACCACACACATACACACACACACACACACACACACACACACAAACCAACAACAACATACATATAGGAAAAACCACATGCGAATTCTTTTATGCAATTGGTAAATATACCCTGTAACCCATCGAAAGTACCTTTAAAGGTTATCTAAGCAATAGCATATCAAATCTGTAGCTTGAGATAAGTAAAAAATTACCCATTAACAATCTAAAGAGGTTTTTTAAGCTATAAATAGAATCTTAGTTTCTAACGAATCTTCATCAAATTGCCCTATTTTTTCTAAGGCTAACATTTTCCTTTTCAAAATCATTTTCTTGCTTAATTCTTTAAAATTGTTAAAATAAATATTTATTTTTTTATTTATTTTTATACATATTAAATTATTCCCCACTGTATTTAAACTTCAACTGAAAAAATAATTTAATATCCTTTATTTTTCTCTTCTCCTAACTCCTAATTACTCTTTAGAGCTAAAAGCTACTTAGTTGAACAATTTGTTAAGTAGTTTTAAAAAAGCAAACTTTATTGGCACTACCACTAGAGTTGCCAACTGTCATGCTAATATTCTGCGCTATAAAATGGCAACCCTGCTGCTTGCTTATAGCTATCAATTTGGGGAAATCTTTGTGAACTTCGTTTTGCAGCTGAAGCGCACAAAAGTATGCAATGTTTTCTGTTTTTCATTCTTATTTTTTGTTTGGGGTCGCTTTATTTGCCTCAATTTAAAGAGGGAGAGAAAACTAAACGATGGGGCGGCATAATAACTGAAATATTTTGGCGTCACCATGACACGCCCCCCAGGCGTCCCTTTGCCCACTATGAGCATAGTGCCTTATCGGGCCAGTGTCAACATGCCGTGCTGAAATTTTGGAGATGGAAGTCAGAGTTTTGGGGCCCGAGTAAAAGAGCCCGAAATTGCAAACAAGGCAAATAAATAATTTTAGCATTTTTATGCCAAGTCAGCAGCAAAGCGTCACACACACACACACAAAGAGACAGAGACAGACAGACAGAAGGTTTGGACACATGGCTCGGTTTGGCTTGACACTTACGTTGATCACAGTAGGGTCCCTTCCAGCCCCTCTCGCAGTGGCACTCGCCCTCGATGCAGCGTCCGTGGCTGGAGCAATTCGGTACCTCGCACTCCCCGACGGGTATATCGCATTCGGCGCCTTTCCAGCCATCCTCGCAGTGGCAGACGCCGCCTCCGTAATGGCCATGAGCCGAGCACAGAACCGGACAAACGCCTGCAAAAGCCAAAATAAAATTAGTATTTGAGTGAGATAGAGAACGAGAGAAGTGAAAAGAAATGAAAAAAAAGTATAACGAAAAACGAAAATTGGTATTGAAAAGTGTCAGACAAAGGCATGGAGAAGAAGCAGAGCGCGAGAACTCCAAATAAATAAAAATACTTTACCAGCACTGTGGTGGAAAATTCGAGAGAAAATGTGTTTTCAACTTGTTAAACGCAAGTTTAATTTGACGTAAATCATTTTTAAACTGTTTAATTTGAAGTAATTAAGTTATAAAACGTTTAAAATGCAATGTTTGCATTGAAATGGCAACTAAGCTGGCTATCGATCAATCGATTAGGACAAACATAATGTTTTTAAAAACATTTCTTAATTGAAAGAGAATTTTCAACAAAAAACTGGTTTATCGATTAGCTTTTACTTTGTACTTTGGTGTAGAAAAATTAAAAGTGAGCCAAAAAGAATATTTTTCAATTGAAATTATTTAAATGAAATTACTGCAAAAAAAATATTTAATTGAGTTATCGATAAGCTGCTATGTTGTACTTTGATGTGCAAAATTTAAAAGTAAGCCTTCACGAATAGTATCTTAACATTTTTTAATTGAAATTATTAATTTCAATGGATATTTCACCAAAATAATCGTTTACCGAGTTATCGATTGGCGTTATTTTTTTGGATTTGTGAAAGAAACTCCTCTGTTATTATGACATTTTTAAATTCAATAAATGAATGAATTGAATGTTTAAATCAATTTTTGTCACCAGTTAACGATGTTCGATTGATTTTTGGATATCACAATAACTAAAGAATTTACTTTTATCTTAAATGCTTTAAATATTAAATGCACGCATTATTATTTTAGCCACTGTGCCTGAGAAGACAGGGGGGTAAAGGGACACGGAAATGCGTCGAGTAGCTGCTGAGAGGGTCGCATGATTCCGATTCTGATTCAGATTCAAATTCGTTTTTTTGGGTTTTGTTCCACCAGTTTTGTTTTTCTTTATTTTTTTTTGCGAGTAAGTCTGAGCTGAAGTAGATGGGGTCTTTTTTGGGTGGCAAACAAACAAAAGCAGGTGATGTTGACAGCTCAACTTTGGCGTAAGTTTTTAATTTAAATTGCAGCTTGAGTGGACAGTGGTAAATGGGGTTGCAAACCAGAGAGAGAGAGCGAAAGAAAAAAGAGAGAAAAAATATAGAAAAAGAGTTGTAGTAGTTGTTATACTTACTCTTTGAACAGTCAACGCCTTGATAACCATCGATGCAATCGCATTTGCCCAGATAGCAGCTGCCACGGCCAGAGCAATCATTGGGGCACGTGGTGCTGACGCCCTCGGCCTCCTCGGCCAACAGGGACACGGAATGTGCCACCAATTCATCGTTGTACACAGAAATGAACCACAGTCCCGTGTCGAGATATTGCAAAAGCGAAACATTCACCGTCATGGCGTCCATATCGAGAGCGGGCAAACCGCCGGCACCGCCATCAACCGCCGAGCGTTTGTGCAACGGATGCGCGAGACTTGCCGCAGTGGCATGTCGCTCCACATAGAGGTCTTCCAAGGAATCTGGTGAGTCCTCCTCGCTATTGGAATCGCCTTCTTCATCATCGTTGTCTTCAGTTTCCTCATAGCTGTTGCGGTGTCGTTGTTGCTGCTTCTTTTGTTGTGGTTGCTGAAGTTGCAACTGCTTTTTTGGCTCGTCGTAGACATCGATCAGATCCAGATCCTTGTTGATATTTGTGACATTTCCCTGCGTGCTGCGACGATGCCTCAAATGACTGTCGAGTCTGCCACCCTTGATGAACTCCACGAAATCGTGTTGCGTCACCGACGGCGCCACATTGCGGCGCGAATAGACGGCAAAGTGTGCGCCCCAGGGCAGCGTGAAGTTGAAGCGAATAAATGCCGGATGCTTGTTGCGAAACTCGAGTGTCCAGAACTGATAGGCCGGAATGTTGGCGTGATAGAGTTCGTTGAAGTCCTTCAGTTCGACAACTTGCGGCCATTGGCCGCCCGTTAAACCGATTCCCTGTTGTTGCTGCAACGCCGGATGATGGTGGCCCTGTTGCTGCTGTTGCAACAGCAGATTGTGCTGCTGCTGTTGCCCCATGCCACCGCCGGTGATGCCGCCGTAGGTTAGTTGATCCTGCAGCTGTGTGTTTGTGGCATCCAACGGAGTCAGCGGCTGATTGATGGCATGTGGTTGCTGCTGTTGCAACAACAGTTGCTGCTGTATCCCCGTTGCACCGGGCATTAAACCAGCCAAGCCCGTCGCACCGCCAATACCGGCAATACCTGCCCCACCTGCACCACCATTGCTGCCATGATCCGATGTACTGGTCTGTATCGATTCCTCAGTGGGATAAGCGGTGGCGCCACCGCCCAGCGCCTTGTTGTCGCCGCCCTTGCCGCCGACTCCGCCGCGCAGATCGTGAGGTTGCGACTTGACGTCTTGGACTAGGATGCAATTCGAGCTGTCCATGTTCGGTTTCATCGAACTGACTGCTGCAAAGACACAGAAATAGAGAGAGAGCGAGAGAGAATGAGTAAGAATTCATGTTGGCATACAAAGTAAATAAATGTTGACTTTGGAATTAATTCAACGCATCTTATAGGAAGCACACATTAACCATATCATAGTTTGAACATAATTTTCGTAAAACTTGATTCGATTCCCCTGCCGTCACAAAATATATTTTTAAGAGGTATAGCCACAAAATATCTGCTTAATTCAAATCAAACACTTTACAAAGGCAAAATGAATTAAGAAAACAGAAGAAGTTTTCCCGATTTTCTCGTTTTGGTCTACTTATAAATTTAATATCGTTTCCAGCTTATATATCGATATCATCGTATCGCTTACACATCCCTAATTCGAATTCGTTTCCTTAACATTTTTCTTTCACATTTTTGGCTGCAAGTTGCAGGTCTCCAAATGTGGCGCGCATAAATCGCATGATGCTAAATTTAACACCATAAATCTGATGCTTCGTTCGGACTACTGGCAATAATGTTTAGTGTGTGTGTGTGTGTATGTGTGTGTGTGTGTGTGTGTGTTACTGTTCTTGTGGCTCACCGAACACAGCTGCAATTGCTTCATCATACCAAATTTTGTTTTTTTTTTCCGCTCCTTCTCAACTCTTTTCTTTCCTCCATTTTCAACTCTTCCCTCTGCTTCTTCTTTTCTTCTTCTGCAACTCCTCCCTTCTTTTCGTAGCTCTTCGTAGCTCTTCTTGCTTTCCTCCTTTTCTGCTCTACTTTTTTCTCGCACTCATAAATTTTTGGCATCATATTTTAACGCCATATTAATATGCACTCGCACATAAATCACAACTATGGTCCTCTCTCTCTCTCGCTCTTTCTCTTGCACCTCCTTTTGCCTCTTACTCTTTCAATCCTTTGCTCGGACCTCAACCACATGTGCCACACAAACACACACACACACACACACACACACATACAGAGAGCCGTTCAGCTGAACAGACACAAAGTACGCGTTGTTAACACGTTTGCATTTTACTTGCCATCGATGCCTGACTGTAACTGGCTATCGTTTATCGATAACTTACAAAATTTATGAGCTTTGGCAATGGCGCCAGCTGCCCACGACAGGCGCCCGTTTTTGGGCCACAGCGAGATTGTAAAATCTGGTGTGAAATTTAAAACAGCAACCACAAATTGCAGTTGCACGATCAACAATCATCAATCATGATAGAATGTGAGAATTATAGCGAATATTTCATTCATATTGCATATGTAAGCTTAAGCAATCACGTCTTCAATCAAACGTTTTCTGATAAACTCAACCATTCAAGCAAAATTGTGTCAATCATAATCAATCGCTTGGTCATATGCGGAATACAGGTTAAAAATGCACTGACATCTTTAATCATTTGATAGTTAAAATTTGTAAGTCGTTAAGCATCTCTCAATCATTAATCAATCGTAAAAATGTTTGCAATCGAATTTTATATGCGCTAAATGAAAACTTACACCATACATTAGGTCAATCTTCATTCAAACAACATTTTATTTGCTAATAAACAGAATCAAGTCTGTCAAGTCAATCAGTCTGCATCAACTCTCACTTCAATCAATTGTTTATTGTATCGCTCAATCATTTTCCTCAAATGTTTTTAAAAAAAACTTATTCACACTCCTCAGCAAGCTTATTATCAATTCTATTTTGCTAACGTGTCGAAAAATCCTTCAACAATGAAAACGCTTTTAATCAGTTAACAATGGGATTTCAATCAGCCAATAAATTATAAGTCAATCAATCAAAATATTTACTATAGAAAAATAATCATTCAGTCTACGATTATTTTGTGCATGATTTTCAACAACATAGCAATTAGACAAAGCGACTTTCTCGGGGTCACATTGAAATTATGTTAATGGGCCAAAGCGAGAGACAAGTGAGGAGAGGGAATGTATGTGGGTATAACATTGTAGAGATAGGAACGGGAATTGGTAATAGCGTCGTAGAGAAAATAAATTCCCATTCTCCATCGACAGCTGCTTGACAGCAAACGAACATGTAAACTAATGCGACCTAATGATGTCGATGTCGAAGTCGACGCTGTTGATGTTGATGTTGATGTCTTGGCAATGGGCCCAGGACACAAACAAAGCTGCATACAGAGAGAAAATCAGACAGACAGAAAAGAGACACACATATGTATGTACATAACATATTGACACAAAAAGGAGACACACACTCGCAATTACTCATATGAGGCACGACAAATTAACGTCAACGAACGTGCCTCAATTTGGCAGTTGAGCTTTTAATTTAAGTGAAGAGACGAAAGCAGAAGCAAAGCACACTTTCCGATATTTATAGGCCAAGTACACGGAGAAAAATTAATAACAAAGTTGAAATAGTTTGATGAAAGGTAATTACGTGACATTTCAACCGCACTGTTATTTATTGTTTTTTAAATTAGTAATGGAACAAATTCAAATTTAATGAATACAAGATTAGTCTCTTTTCACTTGATAAACAAAAAAAATGAAATCAGGAAATGAAGCTGCTAACTGTTCATTATTAGAGTTGCAAATAGGTCTAGAATGAACTGATATAAACTGGTTGGGAATTACAAGCTACAGTTTTAAAAGAAAAATTAAAAAAATATATATAAGAAAAATAACTGAAGTCAAAAATTAGATATTAAGGCTGAGGTTAGTTGAATTATTTGCAACAACTCAAATACACGCACTTAAACTTCTCTTTTTTGACTTTTCTTTCATTTTTTGCTTCTTCTTTTCTCCTCTCATGAAGACACACAAATGAAATACAAAAATATACTGTTTATGTTTATTTCGTATAAGAATGGATGGGGAAAACATCATTAATAAATAAATGAAATGAAGCAGAGAGCAAATAGAGACTGGCAGAAAGAGAAAGGAAAAAAAAGCAAGGCAGAAAACGAATAAGAGAGAGAGAGAGAGAGGTAGTATGTTGTTCTATTAGGTTAACAAGCTTTTCATTTAAGTGGCTCGCAACTGGTCAACCAACTGGAACGAGCGCTGGAAATGGGAATGAGAATGGAAATGAAAGTGGAAATGGAAATGGAGCTGGAGGTGGAAATGAAAATGGAGCCTGTCCTTTGTCACACACAACACAACACAACACACAAAAGAGAGACGAACAAACGGGGCAACAACAACAGTTTGGCATAGTTTTCCCGCGCCTTTCTTTGTCTGTGCCACAGCAACAAGAGGGATGGGGGTTTGAATAAGGAAGGGGAGGCGACACCAATTAAATTTGATTACAATTTGTGGCAGCGACAAAGCCATAGGAATAAAAAAAAGCAACCCTATCCTGCTGTTTGCATCAAGGATATTTACTTAGTTGGAGAGAGCATAAATTGAGGGCAGGAGTATTCCAAAATAAAGTCGATAAATTTATGTAAGTGTGTTTGAGTGTGTGTCTATGTGTGTAGTTGAAATTGACAACGACTCAATTTTGGCGGGTACAAAAAATGGGGGCGACTAAATACTAAATACTAAACACACTATATGGTGGACACAGGACACTCCTTGGCAAGTCAAGTCGTTATTTATATATTTAACAGTTGAAAAGGGTGTGTTTTCAATTCGATTAGTTAATTTTTCCTGCTGTTGCTTCTTCTTTTTTTAACTTTTCTTCTTGGTCCTTAGAATGTGGCACACGCAATGAACGAAACCGGAAATGCTTTGCACTTAAGATCAACTAATTGAATCTACGTGCCCGTTGAGACCAAGTGCCTCTCCAAAACTAATGAGACTCACACAAAATGAGAGAAAAGCAAACAATAAGAGAGCGAAAGCGAGAGAGAGAGAGTGTGTGTGTGTGTGTAAAAGAGAAAGAGCAATGGTAGCACAGGACAAAGTTACAGAAATTTATGAAGCATTTTCTTAATTGCACTTCCTTCAAGAGAAATAATTTATTTAAACGACAAGCGCACACCTTTCAGGCCAAAAGCTTCAACTCTTTCTGGCCAGCTGACCATGTAGCATAGTGCAAGAAGAGGAAGAGAAGAGGGGGGTTGGGGGTCACGAACTTGGGTCACGCCCTTAACTCGAACTTGTTACAGTTGCTTGTTCTCCTGTCTGTCCTGGCAAACGTCGTGTTGCGTAACTTGCATTCTTTTTTCCTTAAATTATTTTCATATACCCTTTTTTAGGGAAAGCAACTCAAAGAATTTTATGGTCAATTGTGATTTGCTTCCAAACTTCATGGAATTGAGGCCGTTGAGAAAAACAGTTGACAGTTTTAGAAATACCGTTTGACTTGATTGAGACTTGATTGATTGTGAATTTCAGTTTTTAAAATGGCAATCGACTTGACTGAGACTTGAATGATTGTGAATTACAGTTTTCAAATTGACAATAAACTTGATTGAGACATGATTGATTGTGAATTTCAGTTGAATTTCATTTGGCAATCGACATGATTGACACTTGATTAACTGTCCATATCACAATTATTTTTTAGGATTATTTTTTAACAGACATTATATTTTTAATTTTTGTTTAACTCAGATGGTATTTTTTTCCCAACCTTAGTTAAGCTTGGTTGAGACTTGATTGATTGTAAATTTTAGCTTAAACAAATCGTTACTTTTCAGCACTTTGGAACTATTGTTTTTAAGTTAAAAATAAATTATTTTAAATTTATGTGAGCAACAGATTAATATCTGTTATTTTTCGGCATTTCGGAATTATTATTTTAAAACAGACATTAATTTGTATTAATTTTTATGTAAACAAAAAATATTATTTTTGCTCAACTCATATGGTATATTATTCTTACTCTGTTTTATCCATCTACAATTTCAATGATTCCTTCACTTTTCCAACAAATTAAATACATTTGAGTTTCTTTTCCATTTACTTTGCCAGTTTCTATTGTTTTTGCTCCTTATATTCTGATTGTTTAGTCTGAGTTTTGCTTTGATCTGAACACAATACTCAGAATGGTCTGTTAATTGACTTTCTTTGTTGCGGTTTTGCGATGGAATTTCCAGTCGATTGACCTTATAAATGCAGAACTAAAATTTGACTAAAAGTATTTTGTATGCCAAATGTCTTAAGGCTGCCCAAAAACCACAGAAAAATGAACAAGTCGAAAGTAACTAATTGAGAGTACAGTGAAGACTCCACGACTTGTGCAACTTGTGTGTTAAACTTGTAAGGCATCTCAAGAGCAAAATGATAACTCAATTCAGAAAGACAGAGCGAGTGGGTTTCTTTGAAGTGATTTTCTTTAATTGATGTGCAACTTGAGAAACAATCAATTTTTCGGTTCAGAGTTGCATTGACGGCGTTGCCAGACTGTCAAAGACACTCACAATTAGAGCTCTCTCGCTCTCTTTCTCTTCCTTCCTTCGACTTCATTTAGCGTAACTAATTTCAAGTTAGCCACAAAGGCGAACGAATACCAACCGAGTGTGTGAGTGCACATTCAAATGCACAGTGAATGCGCACTCAAGTATTATTATACCCTTGCCAACTAGTTTCTCAGTTTTGAAGCAATCTTGATGAAACTTGATACAGATCTGTCTTTGCAGACATTATATACGTCGAAACCCACTGGATCGGATTACTATGTCATATAGCTGTCATATAAACGATTGCTTTAAAACTAAAATTAAAAATACAATATGTGTTAGAAGAACTTTTCTGTTCCTTGAGATATCTCAATCAAAGTCACAGAATATGCATTTGGTGTTGTCCTATTCATTCTTACAATATTAATTTTAAATCGGATAGCTATATCATATAGTTGCCATAGCAATGATCGGCTAAAAATAATATGGTATAATTTTTGTATGAAGAACTTTTTTATTTTTCTAGATATCTCAACCAACATCCTGAGCAAATTTGGCAAAAGTCGACAAATCTTCGGTGTTCTATCATAAACCTTGCATTTGGACGATCAGCAGAAAATTATATATTAGTATGAACTAATTTTTTTAATTTTTCGGGATACTAAAACCAATTCCACAGATTATGTATTTGATATTTTCTTATACATCCTAAACAGATTTCATTAAAATCTTACTACTATTTATATCATATAGCTTTCATTTAATTTAGGGCTTGGCAGGGGCATCAAATCTTCGGTGTTCTACTCTATAATATCACTTTCTTGCTCAACTATTCAAGTGTGGTATAGTTCTAAACACATGTAAAAGCAGCAACAACAAATTACATTTTGAGGCAACCGCAACGTAAAGTGAAATGAAAATAAAATCGCATAAGCAACGAGAGGCAATCAACGAACCAAACAGCTGCCCAGCTGCTGTAAATGACAGCGATAAGAAGACACAGTCAAAGGAAGGGAAAGGAGGAGGAGAGAGAGAGAGAGACAGAGAGAGAAGAAACCACAAGGAAGCCGAGTCTGCAAATGTCAGTTTTGCATTTGTTGTTCTTGTTTTTGTTGTTGGGGAGATGCGCACAAATTGTGAAACAGTGCATATCGAATGAGTTTCCGATAGTTATCCGCTTAAAAATCGATTAACCTATTTCCGATAACTACTGCAATGCGCATCCGCTTCCGCATGCTTCTCTCTCTTTCTCCCTCTCTGTCTCCCCTTCGCAGCTTCTCAACTGCCAGTCAAACATGTTAACTGTCCTGTTTGCCGCTTGTTCCTGCCTTGCTGACTCTGTCAGTTACCATTGTTGTTGTTGTGGTCGTTGTTGTTGTTGTTGTTTGTTTGTGTGTTGTTGTCACAGCTGTTGCAGTTGCATTTGTTGGTTGTTGCTGTTGTTGTTTTGATAGAAGGTGACACATCAGTGGTAAATCGTGCTGTACTTCTCTTCAAACAGCAACAACGACAACTTGTTGTCGGCTTGCGGCTGTTTCTGTTGTTATTGTTGTTGTTTCTGTTGCTGTAGTTGTTGTGGTTGTTGTTGTCTACGCTGCTGTAGCCTGCGGTGCACACTCAACATTTCACGTTGTTGTTCTGTTGACACTGCGGTCGATTATCGCACAGATATGACAGATATAACATCCATTTATGCACATATATGTATATATACATATATATATATTGTCCAGCAAATTATTATAGTGATTAACACACACAGACACACACTGCAGCGATGAGTTATAAAAATTGTTGGTAAAAGTTCTCAATTTATTTGTATCAACAGCAATTTGTTAAGCATCTGAAAAGCAGGCAACACTTTTTTAGTTTGCCTGCATCTATTATTTTATTTTATTTATTTTAAATTTCATTTTATTTTTTTTATTTTTTATACATACAACACTTACTTTCTCAATCTTTCTTCTTAAATTGACTAACTAATTAATTTTCTGGTCAATCTCTTTCACGTCTTTATTCATTCAAATGCAAAATATAATTACAACTGACGCTTAAAAGTAGGCAACACTTTTTATATGATCTCATACTCTTTTAATGTACTCTCTCTTTACTTTTCTCTCTTTCTGTTTACTTTCTCTCCCTTAATTTAGCCAAATGCACTGCCCACAAAAATAGGCAACACTTTTTTGCCTACAAACTTGTTCATCAATTTGAACGAAATATTGTTGAAATTTTGTGGGCGTCATACAGACAATGCCACAAGAAACAACAAAATGCAAATCAAATTAAAGGCAAGGCCTGCAACCTTTACACACACACACACACATATACACACACACACAGACAAGTTGCAAACAAACAACATCGTCGCCTGTTTCTCGATTGGGACGGACAAAACTCATGTGTTTGCGCTTCTTAATTAACTGACAATGCTCGGTGTGTGTACGAAAGTGTGTGTATGTTTTTTAATGTCTACCAGACAGAGTGAAAGAGTGTGAGTGTGTGAAGGAGAGAGAGAGGAATATAAGAGAGAGACAGAAAGAGGAATTGTAACACATGGTTGGGCTTACCCGCAAGTGTTTGCTAATTTTATTAAACCCTCTTGCGCTTAATTAATAGAAAATTATTGTGCAAACAGACGTTGAATTCACACACACACACATGCATTTACACACACAAGGAGATGGAAAGAAGTGGGAGTGGAGGGAGGTGGTAAAGTGGCAGCTGCAAAAATATTAGCCACTATTAAAAGCTAAAACGCCGCATGGCGCGTTTTTGCCACGATTTCGGTTTTAGACCCTGTACTTAAAAAGCATAATGGTTCTTTAAATTTTGTAAAGATGTATAAATACTCTAGATCAGCATCAACAAGCGAGGGCATAGGAATTTATCTATATGAACAACTTGAGAGAATCTCAGTTACTGATATTCGTTTTATTACACTTTAACTTCACATAAAAAAATTAATAAATAAATAAAAAGGAAATATTAGTATTAATTAAATATCGATATCAGCAAATCCTTTCAGGTTTCAGTTTCAGACTTTCTATATATTTATTTATTTAATGGCTAATTCGAGATGTTATTTTCCCATTTTCATCATCAAACATCACAAAAAAATGATATAAATATCGATACTCATTCATATTTTAAACTGCCCTGTAAATTTTTCCAAATAAACTGGTTGGACCAATGGGTGAAGACAAAGATACAACTGACACTTAGTATATAGTAGACTTTAAAGAATAAATACAGGGTTTCTTAGAGTCGGGCTCCCTCACAAAGGTAGTTTTATCTTCTCGTTGCTGTTGGTTTCATCACCTGCTGTTGCTGTCTTAGCCCCGCAGCTTTAAAACTATTCAACCATAAAACGACCCAGGCACACACTTATACACTCACACACACACACATACACACATAGATAGAGTTTGTGCGGCAAATTCGAAGCGTAAATTCATTTACCGCAGTGGAAAAGGCAACAACACAAAAAGCTTTTTACACAAATGAGTTTATGTGGCAGCCCCTCATGGCCCCCATGCCACGCCTCTTTCGCCCAGAACTGCTGTTCATCCACAACACACACACACACACATACATATTTATTGTGACTGTAAGCTGTGCTGCGAGGGCAGCCACAAAAATTAATACATTATTTTTAAAAGATAAATTTCACGCAGCTCTTAAGTCTGTAATTTCCATCTCTCTTTTGCTCTTTAGCTTGCTTTGGGTATGATCATCTCTTTCTAGCTGGCAAACAATTAAATCAGTGAAATCCACACGCAGCTTTTGGCCCCACACACACACACACACACACACACACACACACACACAGAGAGACACACATATACATATATAGAGAACATTTTCCCCCACAAAATGTTCACAACTTTTCAACTTAAATTCATTTTGTGCGTTAAAAGCGCTAAAGGAAAGTGCCTATCCATAAGCAAAAATATCAGAGGAGGGTCTCTGTTTGAGGGAGGGGTGTGTGCTGAGGGGGTGGTGGAGGGGGTGGTGGCTATGCCAGCCAAGTGGCATCACACATTTTTCTCGTGGTTTGTTGTAAATTTGTTTTCGTTCACTTGCAACGTTGTGACACCGCAGCTTGAAGGAGGCAGGAGCTTAAGGGGGTGCTACCAAAAACATTCAGGAAGCCGCAACTTTTAGATGCTGCCACACAGTATTTTCCCCCACTTTTGCTGCTTCTTCCTCTAGTAAAATCAGTGCCTGTGACTCTCGCAGGCAGCAGCTGCTTCAACGTTTGCCTGGTAAAAGCGTAGATAATAAATTAAACGCAGCACGCTTCAAGTCAAATGGCGACCCCGCTTACCCCCCTCCCCTCCCAATCCCTCTCTATCCACTCCTCACCTCATCCCCCCTTGAAAATGAGTAAGCAGCTCTGCTAAAGATTTTTTGGGGGACCAACCAGAGAGAAAGAGAGAAAGAGAGAGAGAGAGAGAGAGAGAGATGCGGGGAAAGGTATAAAGCTCTGCGCTCAGATAACATTAGATTGTCATGTGAGAAAAGCAGCTACAAATGACAAAGCAGGAACTGCAGGGGTGTCGAAAGGGGGAACTGGAGGGATGTCTGAAGTGGAGGGGGAAGACATGAGTTACGTGAAATTCACGTGCTCACCGAAACTTGTAATGAAAATTGAAATTGAAATTAAAACTTAAATGCAACTTCTGCTAATTGTTGTATGACTCATTTAACAATTTTTTTTTCAAATAAAATACAAATTTGAAATAGACAAAAGTTTGAAATTGCAATTGAAACTTGCAAATAAAACATTAATTTTATAATAATAACAGAAAAGCTCCTTTTTTTAATCTCGCAATGGGGCAATAGTATATGTAAAATATTGAAACATATTTTACTTAGAAAAATCACTGAGTCAGAAAAACGAAGACTGTAGAAAGCTAGACCTTGATTTCTTCAAAATCTTCGAAATAATTGTATATTTGTAGATTTAAAAAATTCAAAATCAAATAAAATACAAATTTGATCTAGACAAAAGTTTGAAATGGCAATTGAAAATTTTAAAGTCTTTAATTTTATTTTGTAAGTTATTCTGAGAACTTTCAATATCTTCTTTAAATTATCTATTATCTTTATCCTTTTTTCACTTTTCGCTTTAAAATCATTTAGCCAAATGTTCAGTGGGAGCATCAATAGATTTCATATCAGTTTTTCTGCAACGTTTGTCTTATTTGTGTTTTTTTTTTGGCCACGCCCACTTGGCAGCTGGCAGCATCAGCTCATTTCAAAGCAGACAGGCAGACAGACAAACAACAATTTGTGACGCACAGAAACAACAACAACAATCATTATTTTTTGTTGTTTTTGTTGTTGTGCATAAATTAAATGCGTGTGCGGCAAATTTATCAAGCAAGTTGGCAGCTCTGCTGCGAGCGAGAAACCGTTCAAAGTGTCCGAGAAACAACACAAAAGTTGTGCCAATGTTTCACTAGATAAAATGCCGAACACAAAAAGTAAGGGGGGAAGAAGCTGGAGAGGGGGCGGGAGGGGCGAGGGGTAGAAAGCAGCACGTCAACCCTTTTGTTTCAAATTAAAATTTACATATTTTAATGTGCAAAGTTTTGTCGAGCGCTGCTTGCACGGTAACTAAACAACAACAACAACAATAACAACAACAAGGACAACAAATTTTGCAATGAGACAGGAAAGGTGCAGAGCGGCGGGGAAGGAGAAGGGGGAGGGGGAGGGGGAGTTTGTGTTGAACGAGACAAAGTTGCTCCGCTTGCCAAAAGGTTGGCAGTAAAAAATCAAATTGACCTGTAAATATAATTTAAAAGGTGGCAGCAAAAACAGCCACAGCCAAAGCAACAACAACAACAAAAATGCGAAACGTGTTTAATTATCAAGTTGTAAATAACAACAACAATGACAACAACAACAATGAGGACAAACAACAGCAACAACAAAATGAAAAAACACTTTTGGCTGCCGCATTCAATTTAAGCGAATCACATTTTGTGCGCTGTTGCCATTTTTGTTTACGCTCTGTCTGTGTCTGTCTGTCGGTGTGTGTGTGTGTGTGTGTGTGTGTGTATGTGTGTTTAATGGTATTGCCACATACACACACACACGCATACATACATTTTCGTTAATTTGCCATTGTCAGCTAATGAGTTAAAGGTTTTAAAATTGCTCGCTTTTCAAATAGTTTTTTTGGGCCACATTGAGACAACAGCCACGCCCATCTTACCACCGCCCCTCTCCCCAATCCCCTAACTCCGCTCAAGTGACAGCTGCACGTGGCATTCTATAAATATATTTGGTTTGCTTTAGGGCAAAACAAGTTTAAAGTAAGCAAATGTCTCTTTGAAATTGAGCTGAGAATGCCAACTGTGTTAATAATAATGATTTATAAATAGAACTCATTTCAGAGTTCAAATGTCAATTTCAATTTAATTTGCCATAGAATAATTATAAATATAATATGAGTTGGCGTTAACTTTATATTATTTTGCATATTGTTTATTTTTGTGGAATTTTAGCGAATGTGGAAATCTAAAGACATCTGAAAGATTGCTTGGTTTTGTGATTGCTCTTCTTAAAACAATATTTTATTCTATTTAATTCTATCTTAAAATGGCTACAGAAGCTGCGTTTCTCCTCTGTATTTGTATTTGTGTTTATTGACTTATTTATCCTAGCGCAGCAAGCATATTAATAATTATTTGTTAGTCACAACAATTTTGCTAAGCTTTATCTAAATTCTTTTCAGGAATAATTTTAATTTAATATATTTGAATATTATCAACATTTTTTTTTAAACATTACATTTTAATTATGATTTTAGTTCAATTCTTATTATAGTTTTATTTAACTACATATTACAATACTTTTTCTTTCTTTGCTTAATATATTCTAGCACAGAATGTTTAGACAGAGAATATTTGACAGCTTTCTCTTTCACCTTCTCTTTCAGTTTTCTTCTAAGCTTCTCTTGAGCTTCTTCTTTTACTTCTCTTTAAAATTATCCTTTAGTCTACAGTTTATTAGCTTTTGCTTGAGCCTTATTTGTACCTTACGTTTTAGTATTTATTTTTATGTTATCTAACATACTCTTATCCTTAGTCTGTCAACTTCTCTCTTTAAACTCTTCTATTTGAGTTTTTATTTACAATAATTTGGTAGCTACTTTTTTTGACTTTAGCTTGCTTTTTCCTTCTGATATTATTTTCAGTTTTTTAAGCATTTATCTATTTTATACTCTTCTTTATTATAATTTCTTTGTGTGTTCCGTTTCGAATCTAAAATTTGAATAGATTTGCTAATTTGCTGGCTGTAGAGAGACTTGAGGGGGCGCAGGGGGTGACAGTGAGTTGTGGTTTCTAATTGCTTGTCAATTGTGCTGATGGCTGACCAAGAGTTGCCACATTCATTTGGCCAAATGAACAGTTGCCAGTCAAGCGAATCCAGAGAGGGGACCGACAACATTAGGCGGGTCATTGTTTTGTTGGCAAAGTTTCTTCGGCTATACAATACTATATGCGTACATATGTATCTGAGTGTGTCTGTGTGTGTGTGTATGTACGTGTGTGTGCAAAGTAACACCATGTAACGCTAATGTAAAGCAAACACTTTGATGTATTTGCCTTGTTTTGTGTGTGTGTGTGTGTGTGTGAGTGAGTAAAGTCTAAAGTATGCTTAGGAGCATAAGGATACCTATGTATGTATGTATGTAGGCGTGAGCCTACACAGAAAGAAAAATCATTCTAAAATTCAAGTTTAAGTTTCCGGATCTAAGCATGTATTTTTTAAGTATATATTTGGGATATTTTTGTTGAATTAACATAATATGCATTTAAATAGTCAAAAAAAATCTAAAACATTTGATTTTACTAAACAAATTTGTATAGAGCTTCGATAGTCAAAATATTTTCGGAAATAAGTATAATTAAAAAATCGTACTTGAATTAAGTATTTCATACTCGATTTAAGAATATCCGAGATGAACAAACTTTTAACACCGTTTTGAATTGAATTTTTACCGAAATTCCGGATTTTTTTCTGTGTAGGAAGTATGAGTGAGTGTGTGGGTGTGGTACGATATTTGCACTTATATGTGTATTTTTCATTAACTGTGTTTGGCGTTATGACAACGCCGCGTTGTCCACACACACACACACACACACACAGCATGTCCAAAATGTACCCCTCGGTGTTTTCCCGATTTTCCATTTCCCCATTGCCCTTATTTTCTATGCTTACCTGCAAAGTATGCCAACATGGCGGTTAGGACGACGGATATGAATATTAAGGCGATGCTCAAGCATTTCCAGGAACATCGGTGTTGACAGCGTTTATCTATGTGAAACCTGCAATAGGAATAAAAGAAACAGAGACTCAATGAGCATAAGTAGCTAAAGGAGCAAAAGAGATAGAGATATGTACAGTGAGAGAAAGAGAGAGAGAAAATGAGGAAGAGAACCAACTCGTGTTAAGTAAATTTTGCAATGCATTTCAAATTAACAACTGGCAAACACAGAAACTGTACGTAATAGAAGCAGAAATTGCGACAGATGGAAGGAAATGGAGTAGAATAGAGAAGAGAAAAGAGAGAGAGAAGAGAAACAGAATCAGAGGGGAGCAACGACAGAGGAAATGGCCGAGTAATAAGACAGAGTGTAGAATAACGAGACACATTTTCATTACACGAGTCACAGTGACCATTGTTCTTTCTACAGCATTTCAAATGTGACAGGAATAGTTGGATATGCACTCGTCTTCTCTCTCTCTCTCTCTCTCGTTACTTCTAAACACGTGCTAGTCTTGCATTCTCGCTACTTCTGTGCTTTTTCGAATGAAATCATATGCTATATTCGTTCACTCACTATTTATTTTATTCTTTCTGAATCAATGACTTGGCTTTTTCAATCACTCGCTAATCTTTGGATCAATCGCTATTTTTAGATACTCGTTGCTCACTTTTTATATTTTGATCATAGATAACTGTGGTTTTCCAGCTACTTTTAAGCAGATGCTATAATTTAATCATTAGTTATCTTCAAGCATCCGGTACTCGCTTTTATTAACTACTTGTTACTTTTGCATGCCCTTCCTTTTTTATGTATTGAAACTTTGGCTCATTCTATCGATCATTTTTTAATTTGCTCGCTATAATTTAACACTTTTTGTATTCAAATAAAGTTTAGGTTTAGTAATTGTTTAGCTGTGATCAATAGTTAGCATAGACTTTAAAGCACTTTTCAATCTCAGTCGCTACATAAAGTCAATGACAGCCTTAACGCAGGTATTTTAACGTTTAACTCATCTCTAGGATATTGCGAAGCAGAAGGACACAGGCGTATGACACAAAGACCGCAAGGCACAAAACGGAGCAAGGCGCAGAGTGGGTTTTAGTCGCTTGACATATCACAAGGACCACAAAAACCAACAGAAGACAAACATATACACATACACACACACACACCACACACACACACACACACACACACACACACACACACACTTGCACATGCACACAGAGAGACCGATGAGTTTGTCAACTGTCAACTTTTTTAATAAAGCAACGCAACGCAACGCAAAATGATACACAACTTACAGCCAACAGGAACGAAGCCTAGAGAATGAAGAGGATGAGGAGATTCTAAGGGAGAAAAGGGGAATGACACCCTTCTTACATACATGGGTGTTAATCACACGAGGCAGCTAGCGAAAAGTAAAGTCAACTGAAACTACTGTTCCCCCCGTAGGCCAAGGCGGTTTCGTTTCCTCATTTCCTCTGTCCTTAATCGCATAAAACTTGTAGAAAGATTCTGTTTGCCAAGGGAAAGAATTTGAAAGGATGACTGGCACTGTGTGAATAGTAAAGAACCATCCTCATATGCAGTGCAAATTGGAAAACTAATGAATCTACTTGACCCGAGCTAGTTACACAGATGAAATGCAAGTCTCATCTAGCTGCTGTTTCCATATTGAAAAACTTTGCTAAGCCAAAGACTAAATGAGCCAGGTTATTAGCCTATTTAAAGCGAGAAGAGTGAATGAGAAGTTACGGGAAGCTATGATAGTTTCAGTATGAATGAGAGAAGCAAAGTATGGATAAAGTACTAAAACTATGAAAAAATGACTGAATGAAACAATATCAGAGTGAATCAAAGAAGAAAAGCAAATATTTTGATTGTTTCAAAAGTACTGAGATAAGAAAAATGAGAAGTTTAAATACATGAGATGTAATGAGAAAGTAAGAGCAGCGAAAAGAGAAGTTTAAATATGCCAGAAGATATAAAAACAAATAAACCGACAATTGCAAAATGAAGTTCGTTTGCAACTGAAGTTATCAAAAAGATTAAATATAAAGGAGAAAAGAGTAAAGGACAGGTGAAAGAGTCAAAGTGAGAAGTTGCTCCATAAAAGAGCTGTAAAGTTGCGCTGATTACACCCGCAGTTATTAAATACTCAGCGGAGTGTAAGTATATTGTCAGAGTCGGCGATTTATTAATTTGACAACCAGAGCGAGCAATAATTGACCCGCTATCTGACCCACTGGGTCATGGGTCACCCAGCCCAACCCATTGATAGATAGATGGATAGGCAGACAGATAAATGCTTACCTGGATGGTGAATATGGCGAATAATGCGGTGCATGCGCTGAGTGCGAATTACGCAATGGAAATCCAGGCATAACCAATGGCTGTGAGCCGCTTATCTGGCAATGCGGACCCGGTCCGCCGCTGCCCGGTGGGCCGACTGAAACTTGTGGCCCGCCGCCCACACCTTGACCGCCAACGCCGCCGACGGGCATTGTCCCACCGCCCATTGGCATCCCGACGCCGACGCCGCCGCGATCGATGCCCCCATGGCCGATTGTGTTGCTGCCAGTTGACATACTTTGTGGCATCTGTTGTTGGTGGCCGCCCAATCTGCAAGAGAGTGAGAAGGAAAGAGGGACATTGTGAGTAAGTGAGTAAGACAGGGAGCTTGCTTGTAATACGGAAATTAAAACATGTTCAAAGTTTTTCGCAATTTTAACAATATTTAAATCATTTTTTTTTGTATATTAATAAATATGTATAAAAATATATATAAAACTATATTTGCACATAGTTTTTTTGTTGAGGGTTTTCTAGGGGCACAAGTTTGAGGTGCACTTTACACAAAAGCCATTGTTATTGTTATTGTGTTTTTCTGCTGTTGTTGCTGTTGTTATTGTTATTATTATTTTTAACGGTTAAGTGATGCGGAAATTTTAAATTAAAAAACATAAATCAATGCATATGTATGTGAGTGTGTGCGTCCATTGTTTCATTATCGTTGCCCAGCAGCCAACTGCATGTTGTTGTTGTTTGTATTTTATTATCGCTCAACATTAAGCGGAAATGCAGCTACAGGCATCGCAGTCGACGTCGACGTCAACAGCGATGCCAGCAGCGCTCGATAAGGACGCCATGCTGTTGTTGTTTTTGTTATACTTGTTGTTTTTGTTGTTATTTTTATTGCTGCAACTGCAGTTGCCCATTTAAATATGCAACACATTTTGCCTCAGTTGTTTTTCACGCGCCGCCCGCAAGTATGCAACACTTTTTCTCGCGCTCTGTGCGAACTGCAATTTACAAGACAAAAGAGTAAAATTACCACGCACACACACATGCATGTTGTTTGATGACTTGCCAGCCAACTGCTGTCTGTGTACATATACATATCTATGCGAATATATATATGCACATATTTAAGTTTCTTTGGCAAACGCATTTTGTTTAAAAGCTGCGCACAAAAGCATGCAATTAAAAATGTGAAAATTTCAGATTTTAAAAGTCGATCGTTAATTGTCACTTTGCAGTACAAAAATATTACTTTTAGGGTGTTCACTTGACCCTAGCTGCGTTGTAGATTGAAAACGTGGCAAGCTTGCTGCGAGAACAGCGCTTTACGTGCAACGCGTTGAACATATTTAACAAAATGTAAACAAAAAACAGCCCACTGTGGTTATGTTGAACGCTTTCCACATAAAGCGCTGTTCTCGTAGCAAGCTTGCAACGTTTTCAATCTACTTACAACGCTGCTAGGGCCAAGTGAACACCCTATTTGTTCTTAAAAATTTTATTTCATCAATAAAAAGCTTAATTTGTAAGAAATGTATATATGACCAAATATAAAAATTTTGTTTCCGACTTTTTTGGATAACTTTTTAATAGTTATTTTTAAAAACTAATTTATTGTCTTATTTGTTGTTTTTTTTAATTTATGTAGCTTTTTGAACCCTTTGACAGCTATTTAGACTGTAAATATAAAATCTAAATAGAAGAACTTTCATAAAATTTCATTGTTTTCATTTCTAATGGTGTCTCAAAATGCATTTTTCAAACAAGCTGACAAAGGCATTTTTTATGGACTTTTGTCGACAGTTGTGACATTTTTATGTGTGTGTCTCTCTGTCTCACAGAGCAAATTGCAAAGTATGCAATGCTTTTATTTATTTATAACTATAACTTTAATGGTTATTCGCTAACTCACTCCCACTACCACTCTCTCTATCCCTCTCTCTCTCTCTCTTTGCATCTTTCTCGTTGTCTCTGTTGGTTTTTAGAACAGAACAGCTCATCATGACAGAATATCAGAATGGCAGCGAGTTTTTGGAGTGCATTTGACATATCACATTTGGTTCGCTCTTGTCAAATTTTTGTGTGCTTTGGACGCCATTTTGGCTTTGTTATTTATGGCCATGTCAAGCGGTCGCCAGCTGGTCAAGAGCCTGGTCAGATCCCAAAACCCCAACACTGAATCCCAGCTCGCCCACTTGGTCAACAGCGTGGCCTGCATTTGACATGCGGTTGCGTGCGGGCCAACAACTTTTTGGTGTTGTGTTTCTCGTTTCAGCTTTTTTTCTCCTCTCCTCTCCACTCCACTCTTTTCTTTTCGTTTTTTCGCCATTGGCAATTGGTAAAGCGGAAAACGGGTCGACAAAATAGCGATTGGCGCATTCAGAAATCTGTTTCGACTACCAAAAATGAAGTATATTAACAAGAGCAGCCTAAGCCCTTCACTTTTACATCTAAATCCTCTTTGACCCAAAAAACAAAAAAATCAAAAATTTGCAAATCAACCCAAAATCAAGCTGCAAATTTACGAGTCGCGTTGCCAGCGGCTAAAGCAACTAGATCAGCGTAATTTATAACGCACACACATTCGCCAAAAAGTATGCAATGAAACAATGAGCTGAGCGGACTGAAGATACGAAGAGAGGGAGCGAAAGAGAGGCAACCCCGTAGGACTCCGAGCACAGAGAACTATACAGATATAGGGTGTTCCGTCAGCAATAATTTTGTACTTTTGTAATTTGATATTAGGCTTGAGAATTCCGCAGCAGATTCTGAAAATTATTCAAATTGTGAAAACTATGCAGAAATTATCAGTGATCATATGGTAGTTGTTCTATGGATATGGATATTAAAGCCCTACACTGTTAAAAAGTATGTTTCTAAATCAAATATTCAAAAAAATAAAAAATTAAAATTAAAGCAAACAACAAATAAGAAATGCAAAAAGTTATGTCTCAGTTTTTAAATAAAATTTTTACATGTTAAGAATTGATTTTTATTAGTGTACCACATGAATGTATCTGTAGGAAAGCTGTATAGATTTCCTGCACCACATGCGGAAGTTAGGGGCCAAACGAGTGCAAAAGCCGCTTACAACAAAATCAACGACAACAGCAGGCAGTTTCTCTCTCTCTCACTCTCTCACACACTCTCTCACACACTCTCTCACACACTCTCTCTTTTTCACACACACTCTGTCTACCCTTAGAAGATAAATGTGTGTGTGTGTGTGTTGGGGCAGCTTAGCAAACGCTAAGCCAGTCAGCGAACAGCGCAAGCTGTGTCTGTGATTTATTAGCAACAATAATAGAATTAAACAATTTAAATTAAGTTGTAGCCAAAAACCATAAACAGTCTGCCAAGCGGGTCGAGACGGCGGCACCTCTGTGCCACTGCGGGTTGCCTGCGATGAGGAGGGGGCTACTGTCAGGAGGAGGTGGTGAGGTGAAGGTGAAGGAGGGGAAACGGAGCAACTTTGCACGCAACGGGGCGTACCACAAAAAGTTTTGTAACTACATAAATTGCAGTGTATAGCGGCAGCTTTAGCTCTATGATTGAATAGAATTCTAAATGAATCTAAGAGCTTTTGAGTGCAGCTTTCATTTTGTTATAATTCTTTTTTTCTACTTTTGTAACTAATCATTTTTTTAAGTATTCAAATCATTAGCTTTGATTCAGGGAATTTCTTGAGGTTTTTGAGCTTTTACATATTTTAAACCTTTCTTTTTTATAGTCTTTCTATTTAATAATCAAGTAATAATATGCATTTTTGCAATTCATATTTTGTATATGAATTGACTGCTTTAAGTGTGACTAAAAATATAAAAAGAATAATTCCTGTTTATCTACAATCGTCTTAAATATCATCACAATGCTAAAATTGCATCTGTAAATTGTAATAAAGTTGTTTTTGGAATTGTAAAATTAAGTTAAAGACTTCAGAATTTCGCTTTATTATACCTGTTACTTATAAAAATAAGTAAAAGGGGATATTGTATTCGTTGAAAGGTGTTAATGGCTGATTTATATTTTTCAGCAATTTAAGTGCCTAAAAGCATGCAATAAAAAATATTTTCAATTTAAATAAGTAACGGGTATCCGATAGTCCGTAGCTCGACTATAGTCTTTCCCACTTGTTTTTCTCCAGTTCTTTAAAAGTTTAAGATCTAGATAATTCTGTTTATTTTCAGTATTCAAGTTGACAAGAGAGAGCATCTCAAATTCGTTGCAGATTAGCTCTGGATTTTACTTGACCAGCAGGCGACGATGGATTCACTTGAGTAGCAGAGTGAAAGGGAAGGCAAGGGAGAAAGGGGATATAGAGGGAGATGGTGATGGAGAGAGGGGCAAGGTATTGAGTTTGGGGCACATGTGTGCAGTCTCGCGTCGCCAGGGGGCGCTACAAATGCTTCCTGTGCATAAATGTGGCAGCAATGGTGCGTCCACTGTCTGTGTGAGTGTGAGTATCTAAGTGAGTGAGTGTGTGTGTGTGTGTATGTATGTTTTTGTATATATCCTTTGCATTATTACATGCTGTTGCTGCTGTTATTGTTGTTGACCAGCCCCAACACACAGTTTGACCCCGAATCAGTCAACCATCCCCCTGCTCCCTCTGTTCCCTTTTTTGCACCCCTGCATCCCCTAGGCTTCCCCCTTCTTGACATGCTCACTGCGCCCTCATTTCTGCAGCACTCGACGAACCGTTTTCTTTATTTTTTTTCTTTGTTTTTTTCTGTTCTTTTTTTTTTTCCACATGCGATGCAACAGCAAAAAAATAGGGAAAATGAATAAAAAAATGTTGCATACTTTTGAGTGCAACGCATTTTGCAACTTCAAATAGCATTTTGTAGTAGTTGTCGCTTGTTGTTGTTGCTACAATTGTTGTTGCCATAGCAAATTGTTTGTTATTGTTGCTGTTGTTTTAAGTGTGCATTTAATTTAATTTTTATTTAAATGCAACGCACAAAAAGAATTAAAAACATTTTTGTAACAATTTCATGTTGTTGTGTCAAGTGTGTGTGTGCATGTAACAACAACAACAGCAATAACAACATAACAATATAATTGCTTACTGTGACATACATTGCCAGAGTCAGCATCACTCAGAATTCACTCGAACAGAAGCATTTCTCTCAATTGCATTTATTTTTTATAATTTCATCTCGTTGAAAATTAAAATTGAATGAAATTTAATTTCTGAGATTAAACGCAGATTGCATATCAATCAGAAGGATTATTGACAAAGCAAATCTAGCAAGGCAATCGTTAGATTAATCAACTATTAAGTTGAATATGCCTTTTGTGATTAGACTTAGAAGTAATTTCAGATACTTTGAGGTGAGCAAGTATAACTAAATATATGTATACTCGAATGCAATATAATGAATTTAAAAAAATTAAATTAATTATTTATAGTAAATGACTTTTTGTAATTTTTTAAATGGTTAATTTAAGAGTTCATAAATATATTTAAAACACTTTGCTTTGATGTTCATAATGACCGAGAAAGAATTATTTGATTTATATTTCAATCAGAATTTTGATTTAAATTTTTTCTAGCAATAATTATATCCATCTTTAATCTTTTCGTAATCTGTATATTCAGATATGTATTAAGCTGGATTTTTCAGTGATTATAATATTATTTTATAGACATTTGTATAGTCCTATTTTAAATTATATTGTTATGGCTTTTAATATTATATTTTCAATATTAATTCGTACATCATATTTTTATTCATATTCACTCAATTCAATTCACTTTCTGTTCTGCTTCTTAATCTCTCAAACATTTTATAATAATTTTTATATCTCTTAGCTATTTTGCACTTTGCCCCCGTTTATCTATAACCTAAGTAATTATTATTATTTATATTACTTACTATTTATAACTTATATTCAAATCTGTATGTGTAGGTCTTCCTAACTTTTATATATTTATTTATCTATCTATGTATCTATTTATCTACCATTACATATTCGCCATTATTCACACTTTATCGTTGCTCATTTCAATTTGTAAATATCTCAATTTTGCTCGTTCCTCTTTTGTTGTTGTTCAGCAACCTTCACCTGTCAATTGCATGTGTGTGTTTCTGTACTTGTGTACGTGCGTGTGTGTGTGTGCGTGTGTGTCATTAAATGCTGTCGTTAAATCAAATCGCTATATTCAGTTAGAGCAACTGAGTTTCATTTTCCGCTGGTTGCAAGTGGCAGCAACGTTTCGTGCCACACTCGGGTCCAATCAATTAGTTGCGCTGATTTGTTTGACAAACTGCGCTGCACATTTTCGTTGTTGTGTGAATTTACTCTTCTTCTTCTTCTAGTTGTTGTTGTTGTCTGCAGTGTGTAGTTGTTCTTGTTGTTGTTGTTGTTGTCACTATTTTTGCATTAGTCGCTGTGGCCACGTAACGTTTTTGTACTCGTAGTTTCTTGTCTTTTGTGCGCCAATTTCGCTAGTAATTTCGCCCACACTCCTCCTGTCTCCCATCTCACTCTGTATCTTCCTCTGCTGTTCTCTCACTCTACCTCGTCCAATGTGTGTGTGGATTATTATTGATTTCGCGCTTCATTTTTCTAGCACGTTTCCGCACAGCGTGTAATTTTGTTTGGCTTTGTCTACGTTTCCCAAGGAGAAAACTTGCTCTAGGTAGAAACAAGTATTTTAAGGGCAACAGTCGAAAGTATACGACTGTAAAAGACCCTGTAATCATTTAAAAAAACTCAGCTCCCTCTGTCTCTGATTTTTAGACAAAGAAAATACAGAGTAAATCTCATCGTAGGGAGCTAGGAAAAATATATTTAGGGGTGCCACAGAAAACGCTTTTGCTTGAATTTCACTCAAGTTTCATACAAATTTAAGGGAAATTCAAGCGAAAGCGATTTCTGTGGCACCCCAGATTGGCTGTTAAGAAATTTATTTTTAAATGTAACAATATACAATAAATTATAAATAATTATAAGCTATAGGAATTTTAGTAGTTTTAATGGAGATTTTTGTTAAAATCAGAGCTGGGCATTTGAGGGTTAATAGACCAATTGTACTTATTAAAGTACAGGGACAAGCTGAATGTGGATGGGAGTGATGAGGAAAAGAAGGAGAAAAAGGAGAGGTTACGACCGCGAACCGCGAGATCGAAACCGACCTATGGGTTCGCTCTCTCTATCTCTCTTTCTCCCTGTCTTTTTCTCTATGTGTGTGTGTGTGTGTGTGTGAAAATGTTGCGAAAATCACGTTTTGGGCGTTGTTAGTTTAGCGTTGAGTTCGCTGCGGACACGACTTGACCCCCAACCGAATGAACAGCTCGAACAATGGACGGAGAATTTCAAAAACTAACTTATAGTTTGTTCCACTTGTTGTCTCAGTGTGTGTGTGTGTGTGTGTGTATATATATATATTGTGTATATATATATTGTACACTTGCCGCCTTCATTCACAAAACTTTACAAAACAGTCGAATAGCCAAAGGGCAACTGCCACAAATGCTTCTAGCTAAATTCTCTGCTTCAACTTCTCGCTTTTCTCCTTCTCTTATTCCTTCTCTCTAATCTCAGCATATACATATGTATGTATTTTGGAGAATTTATCATCATCACAAATATGTTTTGTTATTGTTGCTTCCTTGTTCCGGACGACAAGCAATCATTTGAAATCTGACTAAAGTAGCCAGAGTTTCGTTAAGTTTCGTTGAGTTAAGCCTAAGTTTTGTTTAGTTGAGAGTTTGTTGCAGGCAAATGTCTTAGATGGATGACTGAAAATCGACCAAGTTACTTTTGAACTGTTTTGAATTGTATATCGAACTCAATTGGAGCGACGCTTATTATAATAAATTGTGAAAGAAAACGTTTTTAAAATGGAAGACAGAAGGTAGAGAGGGAATTGTTTTCCGAGAAATAATGCGAGAGATTGAAAGATAAGAGAGATATATAAAGAGATTGGGAGAGGAATAGTTATAGAGAGATGTTCATATTTATTTATTTATAAATCTAGATATCTTTCTATATAAAATCAATTTGAAGTGATTAGACAGAGAGGACTCTGTGGATAGTGAGGTGCAGAAAGGGAATAGATAGAGAAAGAGAGAGAGAGAAAGAAGTAGAGCTAAGTACAGTTGTAAGTAATCTGCAATTCACTTCCTTCCTTCCTTGCCAAGAAGTACATATTTAGTTATTCCTTTCTCATGCTAATGCATTCAGACTTGAGCACTGTCTCAAGTGACAAACTAAGGCGACTAAATCTCTCAGCTCACTTTCTCTGCAGCTCCACAAAGCACTTCTCTCCCACAACCAATATCTCATTTTGCATACTTTTTTTTTATTTTTATTTTTGCACAAAAGAAGTTTTGCTGTTTTGAGACAAAAGGCGCCAAATCAGCAAGAAAAATGACAGACAAGACAACAACTACAGAGACAGAGAGAGAGGGAGAAGAAAAGGGGAGAGTGGGAGGAGAAGGGCAAACGCAGGCAGGCAAATCAATTTAATTAGTTTCTGACTTTCATTTACAAATTATGCATAAATCTGTAGACAGGGCCCCAGAGACCATAAATTAAGCGCACCAGCGCCAAACTCAAACTCCGCCAAGAGAAGTCCAAACTTTTCTCCAAAACAACAACAACAAACTTGTAACTAACTACAGGACAACTGAGAAATAAGAAGAAGAAGTAAAAGAAGAAGAAATAGCAGCAGCAGGCCAAATGAAGAAGAAGAAGATGCCGAAGGGGCAAGCAAAAAAAAAAATAAAATCAACGAGGGTTGGACGCAAAATTAATTTGCGCTTTTATTAAATTTTCTGTTTTTATTTTCTCTCTACGCTTCTTCTACGAAAAGGAAGGGGGAAGAGTTGGTAAAAGACAAGCGGGTGGTGCATGCTGCGTGGTTCAGTGGGGCAGCAGCTGGAAGGCGGTGGAAGGGAGGGGAGAGCAAAGAAGGGCAATAGCTAAGGGGCAGGTAGGTAATCACGCCTGCACAACCAAATGGGCGTACAGCGAGAGATAGGGCAGGGACACACACACACACACATGAGCAATTTTTATCGAGCGTAAAAGCAACAAGCGCAAGAGAGAGAGAGAGGGGGGGATACGGGGAAAGAGAAGTGAAGCAAGAGGAATTCACGAAGCGCTGTCAAACGAATTGCAACCCCTTGAAACAATTTTTTATACTCGATTTATTTCTATTTTTTTTTCTTTCCCTACTCTTCTTTATTTTTTTTATGCGTGTGTGTGGGTATAATTTTCATTTTTTATTTTCGTTTTTTTTTTATTTTGCACAATTTTCCTTTTTGGAAAGTGTGCAGCGGCCCCGATTTGCACTTTGCTTATGCTTCAATGCACGCAACGAGCGAGGGGTGTTATATGTGATAAGGGGGCTGTAGAGGGGGAGTGTGAGTGTAGGAGAAAAAGGAGAAAAGGGCGAGCAAAGTAGAGGTTGGCGCACACACACACACATACACAACACGCATATTGGAAAGCATAGAAAAAAATATTGAGAAAAAAAGTATGGAAAACAAAGAAAAATTAAAGAATAGAAAATTGGCAAGAAGAGCGCAAAAAACGACTATAGCAATAAAGAAGTGTCTAGAACATATACCAAATTTATTACCTTGAAACTGGCATATAAAGAAAAACAATGAACAGTGACGCAAGAAATATGCGAAATGTGAGAAAAGGGAAAATCAAGATGTTATAAAACAGGAATATGCTCATAAGCAAAATAAACTATGAGACTCATGTAGTTTCGATAGGACTGACTTTTTTGATCTATACGAGTTCTTTTCAGATTCGTTTTTAAAATGCTAAAATGCCTAAATTGTCGTCTAAATTATTGTTAAGAACTACAACAAAAATGTGGAACGTTAATTTCTAATGTCTAGTAAAATGCACAAAAAAATAACTGATAAAGAGAATTTTTTGGAATTTTTAATTTTTAATTGTTTCCGTTGTCGATTTTCCCATTTTCGAAACTGAAATTATGGCTTTGAATATTTCGCAAATTTTTGCTGCATTCAAAATTGGAGCTACTCTCCCTTTTTTCTGCAGTTCTATCCATTTTGCCGTTTTGCTTCATTATTTGCCCAACTGCATCCGTGAGTTAAACCCAAGCGTGCAACCCGAACGTTAATGATCTAAATAAAAACAGCAACAGTCTACTCTTTGGCTTGGGCAAGGCATTTAATGGGGGTGGAGGGAGAGAGAAAGAGAGAGAGGGAGAGTGAGTGGGAGAGAGAAAGAGAGAAAGGGGGACTGCTATCAGTTACGCGCTCTCATGGCAGATGATTTTGCAAAAAAAAAAAGAAAAGCAAAACGAATCCAAAGCAAGCCAAGCGAACTGGCAACCCCAGTCAACAGCCAGCCTCGGTCTCTGCCGCAGTCGCTGCCTCAGTCTCTGGTCGCCGCATGTGACTAATAACATCCCGAGGGAGCAGCGACAACAACGACAACGATTTGAAGGCTTCAAGCTTCAGGTTGAACGTGTGGCAAGGGCATGAGAGGGCAAAGGGGTAGGAAGGGGGGCGTGGCGTGGGTGGCTGCAACGTCAGCGGCGGCTGCCAATGATCAAAGCATTTTTTTTTAAGCGCTTTGCTTCATCCTTTTTTTTCAGCCTCCTCATCGTTTGCCACGCTAAATTTTGTTATGACGGCGGAATTAATATTATTAAGGGGCGATTTGCTGCCTCGACTTGCATCTGTCTCTCTCTCTCTCTCACTCTCTCTTTTTGTTTCCTTCTTTTTGTGAGTTGATAATTTAGCAACGCCACCAGCCACAACAACAACAGCAACCATCATTATCAACAAGCGCCGCACTTTTGGCTTTGTTTGACAATGCCCCCAGCTTTTCCCCCACTTTTCCTTTTCCCTCATACTTCCCTCTATTCCTGTCCACCCCCGTTTTTATCTCATTCCTTTGAGCTAGTTGCTTTGCCTGCATTTCGCACTTTTTTTTATGGCTCTTATTAAATATTTACAGTTTTGGCTTTCAGCTTGAAAAAGCGGCTTTAATTGCTGTCACTTGCAGTTTAATTATTTACAGAAGAACAGCAAATACCTTTTTTTATATTTATTCTATATAAACATTGATATACCTATACACATTACTATACCCTACTTAGCATAAAGTCCTTCCTTTCTTGTAGATAAATACTTATAACGTTGTGGGAACAAAAATTGTGGCATATTCTTGAAAGCAAAACTCTAAAAAGACTAAAAGAAAAATATAAATAATTGTATATAATATGTTACATTTAATTTTAATGATTTTATTTAATTTCCATAGTTAAATTATGAAATCGAAGCTTTATATATGGTATTTTGGCTGCAATCGAAAGCAAATAATAGAAGACAAGGTTATCATTGACAATCATTAACTTACAAACATTAATCATGTGAAAATTCGGTCTTCTTTACTATATGTGGAGTCCAAACGGTAAGACCTGGGAGGCTGAACATTTTCATATTTTGTAAAGCTCATCACTTCATAATAGGAGAAGTCTAAAACATACATAGGTAAACTGGTTATGCCAGACTCTTAAGCTGCTCGTACCTTTAATAAATGAAGGGTATAGCCCAGTCGACCATTTATGGCAATAAGATTTCCCACACAGCTTAGCCATGGCCTTCGAGCAAACTCTTTTTGAGCTGAGCGTGAAAGCGACGCGATAAGCGCCTCAAACATTTTTCGAGCGCTTATTAATTGTTTGTCGAGTGGCAAGTAACAGGCAGCATGGGGCATGCGGCATGAGGCATGAGGCAAGTGGCGTCTGGCCTGAACAATGACAAAGGTGTTTTGCCAGCAAGGATTAGGTGGAAACGGGCTGTAAAGCAAAACTGCAAGGCTTAAAGCGAGGCTGAAGAAGGTTGTGGATGTGGATGTGGCAAGAAGACATGAGGCAAGCGTTAAGTGGCAAGTACAGACGCTTGCCACCTGCTGTGGATTTGCTGCAGCCCTTTAAGTTATGATTATAAATTGAAATATGCCCATGACGTGTTCCCTGACCCGCCTTGCCAAAGTGTTGCAATAAAATCAATCGAGCTAATAACGGAAATTACGCTAGTCGAGGGATAAAGCAGGGGCAGAAATCAAAGACGCCCGAAAGGCAAAGCAATTTCCTCTACCCCCCCAAAGCGAAAGCAAAAAAAAAATTGATATATATATTTTTATTTAATGGAAATAGTTGCAGGCAGGACACGGTAAAAGGGGACAGGGAATAGGCAGGACATCACAGCGGGACGTCGCACTCAGCACGTGGCCAATGGTCCTCATCGTCCTTCGTTTCGCTTTCACTTGATCATAAAAAATCGAATTGAAAAAACACTCGAGAGGGAACACGATCAGGAAAGACCCTGTGCTGATATAGTGAGAACTTATACACACACGCTTAAAGGGAAAACTATTTATAGTCAGAAGTATTCATATTTAAAATATTTTATGTAAAGAGAAAATTAAGAATATTTTGATTTTTTAAATTTTACAGTTGATAGAGAACACGAATGTGAGAGACCCTGTGCACAAATTTAAAGAATTCAGCATAAATAATTTAATTTTAAATTTTCTAAAGAGAAAACAAAAAAATTTTTGTTTTATTAAAATTTAAAACAAACATAATCTGCTTAGAATATATATACATCGAAAGTTTAGAGCCTCTAGCTCTTGTTACCTCCAAGCTCTCCTCTTTCTGTTTGTTAAGCACTTTTTCTTGCCTACTTTATAATCCTTTTTAATTTTCCAAGTACAGGGTCTAAAAATATATACTATATGGATGGAATATGAAAATGGCATTTTCCATTTGCACGAGGGGCATAAATTGAATTAGACGAGGCACAGCGCAGAAAAATAAAGGATGCGGCAAGCAACGCAGCTGCAAGTGCAACAACAACACCAGCAACAGCAACAGCAACCACCCGAAATGGGACATTCTCGTTCTGTGCTCGACAAAAAGGTCGAGAAAATCGTCGCTCGTCTAATCATAAATACGCAGGGCGAGTTCGTGGGCGTGGCACATTGCAGATTTTTGTTGGCTCTACGCCTCCGCCCCCGCCCACCCGAGTTAATTTGCAACATAATCTTTTAATCTGGTTTTTGTGTCAACTGCAGCCAAAGGCAACGTGAAATTGTGAAAAGCAACCACCGTGTGAGCACAGGAAAGCACCACACGGTTGTTGTACACCACTCAACCACTCAGCTAGTCAACCACTACTCGTAACGTGCGCGACAACGCAACGCGGTGGTTGGCAATTTATGAAAAATTCATTAGTTCCGTGTGCGAGTCGCGTCGCGTCGAGTCGCTTGCCACATGCCACAGTGTTGCCTAGGCCAGAGAGATGACATATGATCCTAATGATGCCCCGAGCGACCATCCAGTCCACTTTAAGTTTTTATGCGTGCGGTCGAGCAACAACATCAACAATGGCCGGGAACATTCCAGTTCTTGTTGTTGTTTCATTAGTCAACATGATTCACAGAATGATTCACAATGCGAGTCAGAAAATCTGTTGTGAATTTAATAAACGCCCATTAAAATTATGGCTGACAACCTCCAAAAATTTGGGGGAAGATTCAATTCGATGGCATAAAAGTTTTTTTGTTTGGCACGTTTTTCAAGAGAAAATTTTAGTTTTTATTTAAACTCACAATATTTGAAGGAATTATCCTTTGTTCATATAAAGAAAGAGTTTATAGTGACAGCTAAAGTCCATGAAGTAGTGATGTAGAAATGCATAAAAAATCAATCACACGATTTTCGTGGAAGCTATTTTAAAGTACTTAAACTCAGTTAAATTTTAATCGATATGTAGTATAGACAACACAATCTTTGATTTCGATTTAAAACTATGCTTCACAGCAATTTATTTCTGTAATAATAAATGTACATACTAGAGAGATATCATGGAACTCAAATTCAACATAAATTTATAGATTTAACTTTTAAGAACCTTTTCAAAATGAACCTTTCATTAAATTGAACTAAAATTAAACTTGAGCCTATTTTCCCAGCTTCCCAACCAATGTGAGTAGACTCAGTAGCTTATTTTATGACCCTTCGAACAGGAATTAAAAGGAGAATAGGGCGAATCTATAACTGACCCTAAATTTCCTCGTAACTTCCGTTTTGAACGACATCGTTGAACTACAATTTCTATTCAAAATGAAAAGCCGTTAAGCTTATGAGTAAATTCAATGGGTTTATGAATGTTGATTGGAAAAGTGAATATTAACTTGTCTGTTAACTTGGCCGTGGGGCAGTCACATCCCACTTGCCACTTGCTACATGCCGCACACGCACTTGCAACAATGCAGCGTGCTAAAGCAATTTCCGCCTGGACAGGCGACAGTTTGGAAAAATCTGCGAATCGAAAAAAGCTGGAGGGAAAAACTGGGGAAAAACTGTATAGAAAAGAAAGGAAAAGTCAAACGAACGCGCACACAAAAGGGAAATTCGCATGAAAATTGTGCAAAAAAAAAGATAAAAGTTGATTTGCTTTGATTTACTTTACTTTAATCTGGAAAATCAATTTTTTTTTGGATGCGGGGGAACACTGTATGAAGAGAGAAGTGTGTGTGTGTGTGTGTGAACGCAAGCTTGTAAGTGTGTGCGTGTGTGTGTGTAGTCGAAATTCATCAAAATCCAATCAATCTTTCATTTAAACATTTTCATTTCGGCTCGCTGCGCTGCGCGGCATTCGCATTGAATGAGAATCTACATGGCCAAAGGGCCGCCGAAAGAGACATACTATAGCGCAGTGGGAAAGAGATGGCAGACTGATAGGCAGAAATGGCAAAACAAAACAAAAACGAGAAAAAAAGGAAAATACGCAGTAAAGCGCAAATATTTGCGCGTATAAATGGGGATGATGAGGATGAGAATGAAGGAGCAGGAGCAGGAGCAGGAGGAGAGCCTAAGGATGAGCGGGCAAAAGTAACAACAGCACAGAGGACAAAGGACACAGCTGAGTACAGGGTATAGCAGTGGGTGGGCATTCAACAGAAAAAACAAAATAGAACGCAAAAAGAAAACAACAAATAGAAAATAGAAAATACGCAAAAGCTACAATCAAATTGCTTAAATATTTGTGGCGAATTTCGCAAGTGTGTCGGCATAAATGCCACCAGTTCATGCACTCACATTTACAGGGTATCTAGCTGGTCCAGTTGCCGAAAAGTTGCACAAAATTTGCGCTTTTCAAAGTATTCAAACTGTTTTCAAATGCAGTTTGCATTGCAAATGCGATTACAATGCCATAAAAGGGGCGTGTGTGTTTGTGTTAGGGGGCGTGGCTGGCTAAAACGCAATCAACAAAATTAGTTGAAACCTAAACAAAAACGCAAAAATAAAAAACAACAAACAAAAGTTTCAATATCAACAGAAAAGCTAGAAAAAATAAAAGCGAACCGCAGAAAATGTTGTTGTCATCCGCTTTTTTTAACAATTGAAAGTGAATTTTGAAATTAATTCCTTTTGGCGGAGTTCCTCTAGGGGTTTCCTATAAATCCCCTTCCCCCTGCTGACACCCTCCCACCAGCTCAGCTTAAATGTGAGCCTGTTTAAACAAAAGCAAGGCTGTTTTAGGGTTGAGAATCATATGACCGATAGAATTTCATGGCACATCCCCAAACAAATTTTTCGAAATGCCAAAACAAACACTGAGCAAAAATAGATAGGCAAATGCGAAAGTTGGGGAGCAAGAAGAGGAGGGAAGACTAAAGGGGACTTTGTGCTATGTTTACCGTTATTTAAAGCTTAATCCCCCAATGAAGAAAAGCATGAATTTATAATTAAAAGTAAATTAAAAGTAAATAAAACAGCGCCAAAAGATGCGCAGCCATCGAGGGACAACGGCGACGATGACGATGACGCGTTCTGTCCCAAAAGTATCTGCAGGATACACAGAGCACGAGGGGCGGGGCAGGCGGACAACCCATCAAAATGGACAAGAACATCTTTTCAAATTGCTCTTGTTGTTATTGCTGTTATTTTATATCTTGTTGTAGATTATAATGAGCTGGCGAATCAAAATGACATTACAAGAGGTGATGAGCACTTCACAAAACAGGCGACAAAAATGCCGAAAGCGTTTCACCAAAAACTTCAACGATAAAACTTTAACAACAGCAGCGGCAACAACTACTTTTGGGATTCAACGATTTATATCAATTTCGATAGGCATTTGATGGATATTATCTATATAAACGAATTTTAGATACTTTATCTCTATCAGAAACTTGAATATCTTTATTAAAATTAAGCAAATTTATTAACAGGGTATCTGCGCATCGTTCATATTAAATTGCAGCGTTCCCTCTTGTCTACGCTTATATTTCCAACATAATAATTTGACGAACGAAACTCAAAAATGCAAAATATTCTCTCTTACTTACAATTTCCATTCACTTTCTCGCTCTTGCTTCTCTCTCCCTGTCTCTATTTCCCCCACTCAGTCTCCAAAGAAAACGAGAAAATAGAAAATTTGAATATCTAACAAGGATAAGGCGCAACATTAGCAGAAACAGCAACAGCAGCCGCATTTCCAACAGTAAGCGCAAAAAATGGCGCCCAACGTAAGTAGGTTAATGTGCGAGGCGCCCAACGTTGTCGATAAAAATAGAATTATACATATACCATATACATTTGTATTGGCAAAATATAGATAAATATATATATGTATATGTATGCAAGTATATAGGACTTCAATCTGTGTGTGACTTGGAAAGACAAAAAACAAATGGCGACCAGGCGCATAGGAAAAAAATTTGAAATTCTAATTGCCAAGCAGCGAGAGTGTGTCAGTGAACTGTGTATGCGAGTGTGTGCGTGTCTGTGTGTGTGGGGCACAGGTATTCCTGCCTCTGCCACACAGCATCCACAAATGCTCCTTCCCTTCCTGGCCCTTGTTCCCTTTTGCAGCTCTCATGCTCTTCGCTTTTGTGCAAAATGAATAAAACATTAAATCGGATTATAGAATTTTGCATTTTTCGAAATTAACATGTTTATCCTGGCGCAGCGGACTGTGGTGGAGAGTGGAGACAGAGAGAGAGAGAGGGGAAGCACAAGAAGCTGTAGTCATTGAATTTGAATTTGAAGCATTGCAGCAGACGACGTAGTTGTTGGCGCCTTGTTACACACATATTTTTTGGCAAACGGACGGAAACGCAGACGTAGCCAAAATGCTATTGAACTGGCACACACATACACACACACACACACAAACACAAAAACAGACACACATGCACAAAAGACAGACACTCAGACACACACTCACTTGATATCTCTATGGCAACGTCTTTCAAGTTACTTCATGCAAATTTTGCAACGTCGCAACGTCAGAGAAAAGTCGTTGACTGTTGCAATTAAGACACACAATGGGGTTAACGCTGTGCAAAGTGGATCCATAACAGGGTTAAGGATGAACTCCAAGCAGCAGCAGCAGGTGCCAAAAAGGTAGCCAAACTTTTTTGGCGCCAAACTCTGGGTGCCCAGGAAAATCGATTCCTTTAGTCATGTCGCAAGACTTAATCAAATCAAACTATCAGTTGGTTAACTGGAAAGTTAACCTCAAGTTATCTTAGCTGTGGCCTAGACTTCGAAGGGGGGAGTTTAGTGTGCTGGCAAAGTCTCACGCTTCCCTCTCCCTTTCCAACCTCTTTCCCCTTTTCAGCAGTCCACAAAGCGCAGCTGTCAGTCAATCAGTTCACATGATAATGATAGGCCTTGATAGGCCTGAGAGAGCCTTGCTGAAAATGACGCACACTGTTTGAACCGATGAACCCCCTTCACCCCCGCCTCTGGCTGGACTGTCTGACTGCTATTTGAAGTGGCACAAAAGAGACGCATAATAAGATTAGAGCTCGCGTTTCCAGTTTGAACTTCATTTCGTCGATGATTTTTGGCTTAGATTGTGCGTCTTTTGTTTTCACGGCATGACATGCCATGGAATGGGCTTAGAGGGCTGTGGAAAGGGGGGCGTGGCTGATCCGCAGCTGCCATATGAGACGGGGTTTTGATGAGGGCGAATTCAATGGCAACTGTTTGCTCTCTCTATAATTAAGAGTAAAAACCCAAAGCCAAAGCCGAATATTTTAGACTTGTAACTGAAACCGAGAGCTCAGCTCTCTAATTATAGGTTTGCGTATGACACACGAGTGGATAGAAGAAAGAAAAGAATAAAATAAAAAGTGGAGAGAGGAAGCTAAAGGAAACAGTTAACAGCCTTTCCGATCGTCACTCACAATGTTGCGATAAAATTGTGATATTTATGACAAAAAAGTCCAAAAAGAAGCCGCCAACTGGAGGAAGCCCGAACGGAGCTGTGACTGGCATTTGTAATTAGAGTCAGAGTTGGCTAGAGAGACGTCTTTTGCTCCGTTGTATAAGACACCTCGGTGCCACCTGGCAGGAAAACCATCATTTGAGTGCCACACACAATTCACAACTCACAACACACACAGTGAATGTGACCACACATTGCCAAATTGTGCAATGCTGTGCAAAATTTATTATTTCTTGCCATCGCTGGATATATTGACAGTTAATGATGGCACATTTTAATAATTTCCGACTCGACGGAAAGTCAAAGTAAATAATAAAAAATAATTGAGAGACCATGACAGACTTGGAAATGAAAGGGAATCTATATGATAGCTAGTTTTATTATGTTTGAATATTATTATAATATTCATCTTTATTTTATTTACTTTTATTTTATTTTATATTATTGTTTTTATATATTTTAAAGTCAACTAAAAGCAGTCGACAAAATAAACATTAATTTGTATAGTAGTAAAAGTTTAATATAAATTAACAACTAAAATTATAAGCAATTAAACAACTATATAATTAAGTGTAGATAGATGAAAGAAAAATTATTTAGTATTTTCTATGTCAAGAAAAGTGAAACTAGATTGAGGACAGTGACTCAAAGAACATTTACTCCTCGAGTAATGAAATTCAAGAGCTGTTATCTATAAGGCTTTATATGGTATCTGCCTCACTTTCGTTTGTGGCTTAAAGAGATGATGTGACATTATCTATGGTCGCATATCTTTTCGTATTTGTCATGATCTTATCACGTGTTTCGAGTTTGTCCTGCCACCTAATTATGTCTCTTTCTCTCTCTCTCTCTCTCTTTCTATACACTGGCGTGCATATAAATACGAAATCAAGTCGCGATTTATGCGGCACACGGCACATCCCACCCCCTCCCACCTCCCCCTCGGTTCACTTAGTACCCCCTCCGGTTCATGGGCATCAAAGGCAAAGCTGTTGCTGCTGTTTTCTGTGCTCTGCTCTGTTCTGTTGTGTGCATGAAAAAGTCATTAAAATGTAATAAATTAGGGCAAGAAGAAAGAAAGAAGCCAGAAAAGAGAACAGTCAGGGCAAAAGATGGGCAAACAGCAAAGTAGGAAAGAGAGAGAGAGAGAGAGGGAGAATAAAGTCACCCTCTCATTCCACACGTTTTGCACAATTTTCACAATTTTTTTCATTGCTTTAGCAGCAGATGAAAAGTGTATTAAATTGATTTCACTTGATTTTCCCGCTTGTACTATATTTATTATGTTACTCAGACATGGCCGTGGTACAAACGGGGGGAGTTGGGGGCTGGGGGGATTGAATTAAGGGTGTGTGCGCACGTGTGTGCGTCTGTGTGTGTGTGTGTTTGGTTGTGCGTACGGCATATTCATTTCGCATATTGCAAAATCTAAACAGATACGTAATACATTTTCGTAATGAAAATCACGCGCTGCTTATTAAAACCAAACGCATGAGCGTCTCACAAAGGGGATGCACATGGGGCGACTTTAGAGGGGGTTGGAGCGTGGGGAGGGGGATATAATATTACGTGCCATTGAGGTAATTTAGTATCACATTTCGTGCCATGAAAATGAGACCAAGAAAAACAAACATCAAACAAATGGCAAATACTCAAGTGTATCGAGTGCTGAACGACAAGATATCCTGTAAATTTAAACATTATTTATTTATTAATTTTATTGTTTATTTTTAAAATACGAAAAAAAGTACTGGTAAGTACATTCATCTATCTTTGCCGTAGTTTGACTACTTAAAAAAATAAAATTTTATTCTCATTACAGGGTACATGAAGGACTCTGACTGAAATGTATTTAGGAAATTTGCTTTCTTTACTACTTACAAACTTTAACACTATCAAATGTTGTAATTTTCATAAAACTACAGGGTAATTCAGTTGAGTTCAGTTTCAGGGTATTACTTAAGCTGCTTGCAAGAAGTCTTTGAGGATGCATGAAAGCGACACCTTATGATCAAGTACAAGGCGGAAAAAAAGAAGCACAACAACATGTACAACTTACACACACACACACACACAACAAAAACAGCAACAATAACAACAATAACATTATTAAGGAGTCGTAACATTTTTTTTATTTTTATTTTTTTGCTCCCGCTGCCACAACACGAAAATTTACTTCCTGTTTTTTCGCCATGTAAAGTGGATGCAAGACCAAAAGGGGGCCAGTGTATACATATGTGTGTGTGTGTGTAACTGGAGTTGTGTTTTGGGGCAAATATTACAAAACACAAACGCCTGTTTCCGTTTTACTAATTCGTATGCTGTTTGCATTTGCATTTTGTAGGCAGCGAAAGAGACAGGGAGAGTGAGAGAGAGACAGAGAGGGAGGGGGGAAGAGTGGGTGAGCGGGTTGGCAGAAAAGTAGGCGGAATGTCGCTGCTTTTGTGCGTGCGTGCGACACATATGAGAAATATCCTTGAGCCAGAAGAAGTGAACTCGAGAAGAAGCAAACGCGAAATCGAAAATATAACGCGCTATGCTAAAAAGCTGCAAGGGGAATAAGAGAGGGAGGTAGACAGGGGTTGAGGGGGGGCAAAACACCCACAGGCACACACACCCATACAACTTTAGATGGCGCCAAAGCAAAAATTGATGCCAAATGGCCGGATTGGGAATGGAGAAGTTTGTTTCCAAAGTGCAAAAGGAAATTTATGCATATGTGAGCAGGGGTGTTGTTAGGAGGGGGAGGCGGGTTGGGGGTAGCCAGCCAGCCTTTTTTGGGGGGATGACTGTGCGCTTTTGGCGCTGGCGGAAAGCGTTGAAATGTGCTACAAATTGAATTTTATTGAAACGTGTTTGAAATTTTTCGTCAGAGCTGCCAATACCCCAAAACCTGCCCCCGCCCCCACTCTCCGCCTCGCGCCCAATTACTAAAAAGGAAACAGGTGGGCGTTAAGAGGAGAGGAGGGGTGAGTGAGTGTGTGTGTGTGTGTTTTCGTTATATATGTACATACATACATATATCTTTTGCTTGTTTTGGCCATTGTAGAAATGCAAACAGGCGTCGACGCGTCCGGCAACAAAATCTCATTCCCTATTGCCAATTTAGTGCTGGAAAGAGATAGCCTATGTTATGTGTGTGTGTGTGTGTGTGTGTTTCCATTATGCTGCAATAACAAAGCGAAAACCAAACACAAAACTTTTTTCCAAATGCCTTGACAAATTTGTTCAACAGAGTTGTCAAGCTGCTGAAAAGAAAAATAATAGAATTGCCACTGCGCTTAGAATTGACAGAGCAAATAAGAGTTGCAACAGAATCGAGTAACTTTATCCATCATTTGTAGTTTTTGCACTAAAGTATTTTTGAGCTTGGAAAAAATAAGTAAAATTGTGGCTTTAATATTTAAAGAATGATTTTAAAACTTTATATTTGAGATTGCGAACAGAGATGTCATTTTATTTATTTATTTTCTTTGACATACATTGCATATGTATTAAAATAAAGACTAATTTTGATAAAAAAAAAAAACAGAGCTGCCATATCTATAATTTATATTTCGTAGAGTTGCCCATCCAATTAAATGTGGCTATAACTGAATGTATTATGTCTATCCCTCCCTCTCTCTTGGCTAATGCAAATACAGCTGATATGCTTTGGCTTTGGCCTCTGGCTCTGAATCATCCTCAAAGCGCTAATCAAGCGGCAGCTCAAAGGTCAGCAAAAGCAACAACAACAACAACAATGGGAACAGAAACAACAACTAGAATGGGAACAACAATAACAACACCTGAGGGAAGTCAATGCCGTCAGGTAGCCGTTGGCCGTAATGCTTTTTATGGCCTATGGCCTCAATGCAGCCTCCAAAGTCAAGTCGAGACTGGCGTTTCATTAGCCAGAGTGCCGAGGTCCCAATGACAAATGCCCCTGAGAGAGCGACAGAGGGACAGAGACAGCGACAGAGATAGAGCGTAATAGAGAGAGAGAGAGAGATAGATGGAGAGTGGGAGAGAGAGAAAAAACAGTAGTCACAGCAGCAGCAAAAAGTATAATTCTCTGCTATCTGTGACTACCTTCTGGTTTTCTTATTCTCTTCTTTTATACTCTTTCAGGGGTATTACAATTTTGTCACAAAGTGTGTAAGGAGATACTACAATTTCTATAAAGTATACATAATCCTATATATAATCCTGACCTATCAAAAATAAATCAATAAATTAACCATTAGTATGTAAATAATTTATTTTTTTGTTTAGATTTTTTGCCAATTTCGCAAATTGTTATTTTGGTATTGTCCTCTCCGAAATCCAACTAATTTTTTTATAAGTTGTCATAGGTACAACTCAGAGTTGTCATCTTTATCCCCCGATCTGTTGAAAATGTAAGGGCAACAATTCTTCGTCTTACCAAAGATTTCTACCTTTATTGCTTTATTTTTTCCGACTGTTTTCTTCCCTGTTTCTGTTTCTGCTATTTCATTAAAGTATCGACAAGTTTGAAATTAGTTGATTTGTATATGGCCAAGTCGGGGGCGCAGTCAGGTAGAACAGCTGAAGAGGGGAAGGGGAAAGGGGAGGGGTAGGTCCAGGTGGGTATCGAAATGCTTGACTGGCTTTTTGGGCGTCCTCTTTTGGCTGCCTTGTCAATCGGTGACTAATGTTCAGCAATTTGGCTAAGCGACAGACACCGGAGACAACAACAAAAGCTGAAAATGGCTAAGAAAAGGTGGCTTAAGGTAGCTAACAAGTAGTGGTTGGGGGGGGGGGGGAGGGGTTTGGTGAGGAAAGTGGATGGAGGAAGGAAGATGCAGACTAAAACGCAAGGACAAAATCGTTAAAATGTTAACAACAAACTGGCTGAAATAAATCAATGCGCTTTTTTCGTTATTTATTCGCTTTCAACTTTTATTCCGTATGCTACTCCCCAAGGGAAGTACCTCTCTATCTTATGGAGTGAGAGAGAGAAAGAGATAGAGAGTGAGAAATCCACATTCAATTTGTTTATCAGCAAGAAATTGAGTGAGTGTCGCCGAATGAATCAAGCGAATGAAGGAAGAAAAAGAAGAAGACTCAACGGATCAGTGACTCGACTATGGATGGGGCTTCTCAGCAAGGTAGAAAGAGAGAGAGAGAGGGAGAGAGGGCGGCGGATTGACGGATTTACCGGGTTCAAATGGGCCAATGAGCCCTTGGCAAAGGTGACGACAAACCTCTGAACACGTCTGAGGATGAGAAGCTTGAGAATGGAAATAAAATTGTGTAGTTTATATCGGAGAATGAGAATGAGAATGAGGCGATTGTGAATCCAAATGCGAATGAGACGGCGTTTTTGTCATTAGTTGCATTAACTCCCCCCCTCTCCCCCCTCCCCTCACTACTCGCTCCCAACTCCATTCAATTGACAGTCAATTTTTTAGTGAACAGACGTTGCCTGAATTGTTTGCATCGATTTTTGTTGTTGTCGTTGTTGTTATTGTTATCGCTGCTTGTTTACTGTATGCAAATTTTGTGCAGCTTGTCATTGTCAAAGCTGTCGTCAATGAAGCGGCACCCAGAAAACACTACAAAAGTGCTCTTACAGGGTACATTAGCTAGAGCAGTCAAGAGATCTGTTAAGTTCTTAAAAAGTTTCTTAAGAGAATTAACAACAATGTAATAAACTGTTTAATTTTCCTTATAGTTTCAAATTCTAATTGAAAAACTAATTCGGCAATATTCGTATTAAGACACAAAAGACACTTCAAAATATCCAGGGAATATTTTCCAATTAAATTACTAAATTCATAATTATTATAAGGAATATAATCAAGTTAAATATCAGGAAAAATTAAATTTTTTAAATTGAAATTGAATTAAATTAAAAGTTGAAAACATTAAATTGTTGATTGAACTTAAAATAAATTAAATGTAAAATGTTTTATAGTTATTTGTTAAACTATACAATTTGTTGTTATGCTTGAGGTAGCTCAACTTTTATTTGATGCTCCCATTTCGTCTTATCTACTGAATATTTATGATCTTTGGTCCCTTTTTTAGTTGAGCTGCCATTGGGTAGCATTTAACGATCCGTTTTTATCAGCTTTTAGCCTGCTATTACTCAATTATCAGGCACGGTCCCTTGAGGATTCATCTCATTCACATTAATTTGAAAAAGAAGATGATTATTCGTTGCTCAAGTTATTAAAATGTTATAAAGAAAACTATCTGTTCTTGGAAGTGTATTGCTTGAGTGAATGTGATTATATTTTAATTCGTTTAATACTATTCATTTTGCATGTACTCGTATTTACGCTTTTATTCACGCAACTAATGCTGCTAAATATGCAAACAAAGTGGCGCTCAAATTGATTTTGCATTGACAACTTTTAATCAAATGTTGCGATATTCATTTGAATGCAAAAGACAGTCACAGTCATCACACTCACTCCACTCACACTCACTCCACACTCACTTGGGAGACTCGGTGAGTCGACTGTTGATAAGACATGCAATAAATTTTGTTACTAATTTTTGTCGTGTTTGCTTTGAGGCTGCATTCGTATTCAACACTTAATGAAGTTGCTCTAAGTAGGAGGAAAGGAGAAACGGAGACGAGAGAAGGGAGAGGGCAGGGGAATTTTAGTGATAAATCAAAAATATGTAAGAGACGCGCTTGAAACAAAAGCTGAGACCAAAATATGTCAAATGATTCATATTAAAGTCAAATGAATAAATCATGCCAATGCTGACAACATGGAAATGTATCTCACAGATACAATTTACTTGTTTAGCCCACATTGTAGTCTCATATCCCTCTCTCTCTCTCTCTCTCTCTCTCTCTCTTTTACTCTCTCTGCTGCTCTCTCTCTGTCTTGGTATTGGCCAGGTTAAGTGCGTTAATGTTGCCTCCGTTTGTCATTGTCGCGGTTCGCGTGCAACCGCGTTGATATATTGATTCCAATGCGCCACTAAATCAAATTCTTCTCTCTCTCTCTCTCTATCCCTCTCACCTTTTCTATTGCTATCTTCCTCTGTGGTGGCACCCAAATTTCCCGAGAATGCGACAAGCCGCTTGACAATGGCAATTCTTGGAATTTTGATAGAGTTGCCAACGCTTAAAACACAAACTTAATAATGAGCATTGAGTGTTTCATACTTAAGCCTTAAAGATGCAGATACAAGTCTAGATTGAGCTGCAGATACAGTCTCTTTTTTTGAATGTGAGCTTAGAAAATGGGTTTGTGTTGCTCAAAGAAATTTTTATTTGTATTGAGGTAAAAAATATTTTGAATTGGTAATGTTTTATTGGACTTTGGCAGCAAAAATGTATTGCTCGCATTTAAAAAAAAACTGTTATGTAAAGTTTTTTATATGCATTTTTAGAAATGTATTACTTGCATTTAAAGAAAACTGTTCTGAATACGCTTAAATATTTTCAGAGAATTAAGCCCTTATAAAAAAAAAACAATTTTTTGCATTATTTTCTTCAGTAAGTTTAGTTATTGATTGGACAAAATATATAGATATTTTTTTTTTTGTGTATTTCAAAAAAGAAACATTTAATTGAAATATTTTTTAAAATAAATTGCTTATAAAATCTTTCGATATTACAGAATCTACAATGAAACCTCATTCAATGGAGACTTTTTCCAGTCGTTCGTCATGGGTTTCTTCTCGAGAAGTTCTTAGAGTAATGGGATTCTCTTATATATCAGAATTTTTGGGGCATGAACACATAAATATTTGCAATGCATTCATATGCTTATTAAGTTTTGTTTAACTCACACTCGAAGCAGTTGCATATTCATTGAGGGATAAGGGTGAACAAAGAGCGAGAGAGAGAGAGTGAGGGAGGGGGTTGAGATAGAGAGGCACTCTGGGTCTTCTCTCAGATATTTTATGGTTTTATGGCGGCAACTTTCGTTTGAACTTTCGCGCACTTCTGATGCCATTTGCAGATGCTTCTCTTGGGCGCAAATTACCCAAAATGTTACCCTAGGCGCCACAGGACTTTGACGACACACACACACACACACACAGATACCAACATACTCACACACACACACAGAGATACACACAAAAGTGTTGGTTATAGTTTTTGGTTAGTTTTCGACTCGAGTTTTGCTTCAAGTTCAAATTGTAAACTGAGACCGCAAAATGCGTCTTGTAAGCGTATTTAACTTTATTATTTATGCAGAACTATGTGAGTGTGTATGAGTGTGTGTGTGTGTGTGTGTGTTTTTGAGCGTTTAGTGTGCTTATTAATTTATAATACACTGCGGCCTTGGCGGCAGTGCTTTTGCCAGGGCCACAAAACTTTGCATATTCAATAAAATGTTTTTCGACTCAAAACTTTGCCATTTAGTCGACTTCAGTTACTAAAATATATTTCAACACACACACAGTTTGTATTTATGCATGTGTGTGTGCGTGTGTTCTCTTAACAAATCATTTACTTAAGTATTTATGATTCTACAGGAAGAATGGAAAAAATAATTCAAAGGTACTGAGAAAGAACCAATTCTAAAATTCAAGTCTAAAATTCTTTATTTTTTAAGCATATAAGCATGGAGTCCTTTCTTCTTTTTCTTTCTCTGACTCATTTTCTGGCTCATGTTCTGGCTCATTCTCTAGCTTCTTCTTTTCTTTCCTACTCTTCTCATTTGTGGCACACTTTAGATAATTCTAATTAATGTTTCGTTTAGCTTAAACTGAAGCTTCCCTTCTCCTTTCTCTTTCCTCTCACTCTCACTTGCTCTTTCTCCCTCTTACCCTCTTTCTCTCTTCTACTTCAGCAGCTTCTGCTTTTTGTGTCGCATAATTTATTGAACATGCCACAAGCTGCTGCGTCACTTGAAACCAAACGCTGTCTGTCTGCCTGCTTGCAACATCCATTTATCTCTCTTCAGAGGCGACCCTCTCTTTCTCTTTCTCCTCTTTTGACCCTTCACCCATCGTTCCTTCTCTTGCCACATTGCCACGCACTATTTGCCACTTCAATCAACGCCACTGACCGCTTGCACTTGATGTGTGATGTTGCAACACCCTATTCATAGGGTTTTTCTTGGCCTTTTGGGCCAACCTATTTATACCCTGTACTTACAACTCAAATGCCCAGCCCTGCTTTTAGGTGCGGACAGCAAAAAAGAAACTTAAATTATTATAATTTATAATTATTCTTAATTTATTGTACATTGCTGCATAATTTAAAAAATAAATAAATTGTCTATAAGAGATTTAAAAGGGTTAAGGGTTACTTTAGGATTTGTTTTAAAAAAAAAACAAACGAAAAATGAAATTTTTCTCAGTAAAAAGATAAACTGGACTAGAGCTAGTCTTTGTCTTTGATATCTTCCAGGGAAATGTACAAGAATTTGTAGAGTTTTTTAAATTTTTAATAGATCAAAAAAATCTATTTAAAATTGTATGCAACTTTGTTATTTTGCATTAAACCGACTTATTTAAAGCTTTATTTTTTTCTCAGTATTATTTTTTGTACTTGCAATTTTTAACAGGATAAATGCAGGGTTTTTAATTGGCTAGCTTGCTCGACTTTAGTCTTTCCGACTAGTTTTTCATTGAACTTTGTGTGTGGGCCACAAGTTGTGGCAACAACTAAATGGCCAGCAAAAGACACTCAAAAAGCTGCTGCTGAATTGTATTGATAGCAGGTTGGGTGGGAGGAAGGGTGAGAGAGGGAATAGTGAGACAGAAAGAGTGAGAGAAAGAGAGAGAGAGAGGGCAGCTCATAGGCTGGAGAGACTCTTGGCTAGGCATTGAACCAGTTTATCGAAATCTAATGAGGCGACTATAAGAACAAACAAAACACACATACACACATGTATAAACAATACCCACACACACACACACACTCATAGACTCATACTTGGATTATTCAGACAGTTTGGGTCAACAAAATGGCTGACAGACAATGGGCCAAGGGCTGCCTGGCGACTGTTTCACGGTCTATCATGGTTTGTCGGGCAATGCCTCTAAAGGGGCGATGGGGGAGAGAGTACTAGGAAAGAGAAGGATGGGAAGGGGGGAGTCAGGGTTGTTATGTTATTAAAGCCATAAATTCAAGTAAAAACAAATGAACGAAGCGTTGGCCAAATGTTGTGCAACAAGATACAAGAGAGCAAGAGCAAGAGAAGTAGAGAGAGAAAGAGAGAGGATAATTTTGGGGTGCATTGGAGACATTGCTGTGTGTAATGGGATGCTGAAATCTCAGAGCCAAGGCAACATGAGGCATAATGGCATAAAGCGTTGATAACAAATTTGCGCATTTCAACATGAATGAATTCTCTAGTGGCATGCAACACACACAGCGAGTGACTGAGAGTGAGAGAGAGAGAGAGAGAGAAGGGAAAAAGAGACAGCTTTTCGGCTTGCAGGGTTCCGGTTGCTGAGAGCTCCTCACAATCGTCGAATGTCCTTTTGGCTGAGCCTTGCCTCAAGTGCCCCAGCGTCAAAATGGCAAACATACGGCCAAAGCGACGTGTGTGCGATGTGTGTGTGTGTGTGTGTTGTGTGTGTGTGTGTGTGATGTGTGTGTGTGTGTGATGTGTGTGTGTGTATGTGCGAGTGCAAGTGTGACAGTGATGCCAACTGCTCGACACAAAAACTGGATACAACGACTTGAAATCACGTAAGAAATCTTAAGTTAAGAGTGCTTAGCTACGAGATACCCTGTGCTCATTCCGCTAGACTCTCAAAAAAAAACCAAAGACTCTGGATTCACAGTAATCCCAAACTGTGTAAAAAGCTCGAACATTTTCGGAATTTCTTTATTCAATTACGAAATACTTGATTTAAGTAAGATTTTTCAATTAATTCTTTGAACATTTCTTGAAGTTAAATGTTTGAGGCATTTTTGGGTAAAAGGTATCAAAATTTTTAAACAAACTTGATCTGTCTGACTATATAAAAAGTCTGCATACTAAATTAGGTGCATCTAGCTTTAACCAACTTTGAGATCTTATAAACGTATTATACAAACAGACATAAGGACACAAAAATGTTCATACTGAGCAGGATATATATACTGAATTGGATCTTTAATTTTTTTTTTCAATTCAAATCTATCTGGAAAAAGGCTAAATCGGCAACACTGATGTGTGTTGTGCCCGTGTCCGTTTTGGGGCCAAATGTAGCCCTTGGGCCCCTTGGACACGGACGGAAGGACGCACGGATGGATCGAGGCAGAAGACAGGAGACAGAAGGGGAGGGAAGGGCATGTCCTTTGCCTTGGTCCCAACTGCGCCTTGAGATGTCGACGACGACGACGATGGCGATGGCGATGGCGATGGAGACGACGATGACGACGCAGCTGCCGCAGGACACAACAGGACAACTGATTTTCCGGCAACACACACTGTGATTTGTCCAAACGAAAATCGAGACGAGACGAGACATGAGACACGAGACAAGATGAGAGAAATTGCTACCAAAACAAGCAAGGCAGGCAGAGGAAGGGCGGCAGGCTGATGAAAAGTAGACAAAAGAAATCAGTGACACAAACAACAACAACAACAACAAGAAGAGTCGCCCCAAAAGAAAAGGAGACGCATTGGGCCTAGTCCTGTTTCCGGTTTCTGCGCTCTCTTTCCTCCTCTTCTCTCTCTTTCTCACTTCCTTCTTGTTGACGTTTCATTTATCGTAATCAAGTGCGCAATCAATGCGAACAGAATTGCACTTAACGATTGTTTTTCTCCTCTTTTTCCTTCAACGTTTTTTTTTTCTCCCCCTTTTTCCCTTTCTGCTTCTTGTGGTTTCTCTCTTCTAATTTAGTTTGATTTCTGTTACAATTTTTTGGTCACAACAACTACAGATACTTACCCCAAATTGGCCTATGTGAAATGAGTGCATTCGATTGCATTCAATTCAATTCAAGTGAATCACATTTGCTTTTCCAGCTCACTCACTGTTGAACAAGATTTCATAATGCACCGTTGACTGCTTACTCTTTTCCATATTGGCAATCAAATCGATAGCTATTCCTCAAATTAGGTTAATTTGAAATTCGGTTGAAACGTTTGCGAATGAAGCACACAGAGAATTTAAAGAAAAACTCATGCTCGCAAGAGCGTAAATTTGATTGAAGGAAAAATAACATTTTCGAGAGTTTGTAGAATGCGAGGAATAGCATTAGTTTTTCATAGGGAATCTAAACTTAAAAGTCGACAGCCAAAAATTCATCTGAAAAAGGTAATGCAGTTTTTTTTTTAATATTCTTTTAACAAGCTTTCGTATTTTATTGTTCCTCTTTTAGAACTTTCTATTTTATAAATTTTATATATTTAATACAATCGCTATAAAATGCATTCCCTTTTCATGCGATTACTGCCTGCTGACTGCAAAATTTATCGATAAACCAAAGTGTTTTTTAGCATGCAAGAAATGAGGGTGGTGCATAAATAGCGTGGCAACTCTGGCAGCGTCATTTTGGCAAGGCATGCCATTAGGGTTGTCTGATAATGAGAATGAAGAGAACGAGGACAACTTCTTGGATTATGCCAACTTTGCAGTGCCAAAAGGGGGAGGTAGAAGAAGAAGAAGCAGCTGGAGAAAGAGAAGTTTGGGCTATGGCCAGGCTGGAAAGATTGTGCTCAGCATAATTCTAAATGAAGACTGACTGACTGACTGACTGACTGATGTACTGATATGGCAAACTGTCGGCAAAACTTTTCGTGCAACCCATGAAAAAAATGTTTCGTTAACCAAAAATCGTGCCCCAAAACTTTGTGGTCGACACTTTTAGACTGTGCTGTGACGACGACGACCAGGGATGGAGAGTTGCAGAGAACGGAGCGTAGGGATGTCATTTCAACAACTTGTTTTCGACTATTTTTTGTTTTTTTTTTATTTATTTATATTTTTTTTTTCATTCTTCTTTTTGAACAATAGAAAAGCGACGACGTTGCGCGATATTGTCAACTGGGATGGTGGGTGGTTGGGTGGTTCAGCGGCTCAGTGGGTCGGACTGGGAGTTGAGACTGAAAATGCAATTTTTGTAAAGCGCAACAAAAATTGTTTGCAACGGGGAAAATTGGATGAGCGTCGGCGTTTTTGGCGGCTGCCGCAACAGCCACAAAATACACCCCCCCCCCTGAATTTCAGAGTCCCGAATTCAGGCCAGAATCGAAATCAGAGTCAGAGTGAAAAGAGGCACATGCCACATGGATGTGGCAACTGCCAACTTGCAACTGGCGGCGTTGCCAGACCGACAGACGGATGGACAGGCAGACGGACAGATAAACTGACGGACCGACCAAGCATACAAAATAACCGCAAGCCCAAGCTGCACATTATCTATGAATGTGGTTTTTTGTGTGTGGCAATGTGTGTGTGTCTGTGTGTGTGGGCGTAACGCTGCCACTGCCACCTTTTTTCTTCTTTTTCCAGTTGGCAGTTAGCGCAACAAGAAAAAAGAATTTAGGCAGAGGCCTAGAATATGGATAGAAAGAGGGATTACACGAAAAAATTAAAAATCATTCTCAAATTCAAGTTTAAAGTTTCAGCTGTTATCATGTTATTTTGTGAAATGTATTTAGGATTATAAATGTAAAGTTAACTTATCTGAGTATCAAAATTATAAACAATAAAATAGGTGAAAAAATCTGAAAGTATTTGACTAAAGAACGAGTTCTTTGCTTATGATAACCTTGTTTTAAAGAAAACTAGATTAAGCCTTGCCACCGCCTGAGATAACATATAATATATGATAAAATAACTAAATTCCTGCTAGAACCTTGATAATCAAAATATTTAGTAATACTAAATGGGATCACCCAACTTATGACATTAATATTATCCCGCTACCTCGAATTTTTTCTTTCTGTGTAGCAGAAATGAGTTGCGAAAAAAGAGGAGCTCGTTGCGATTGTGATAAAGGGATAAGGAATAAAGGGATGCGGAGTATTCGGCGAATACCAGAGCGGAAATTGTTGAACAGAAACTTAAATCTCAGGGAAATTGTTTTTAGCGACAGTTTTGTGCATGACGGGAAGGTGGAAATTTGGTTCCAGTTCCCCTACCATTTTCTGTGCTCTAGTCTACCACCCCAACTAACACTCTCTCTTTCTCTTCTGCTGTCTTTCTCTATCTCTCATCGCATTGAGCTTGGACCTTGTTAGGCATCCATGACAGCATCTGGTTGCATGCGCAAGTTACAAGCTGCATCTACGTACGTATGTGTTCTGATGCGACCCTCTTCCCTCCCTACGGCTCCAACCATCCCTCTTCTCACCCTTCCGGCTCATACTCTTCGGCTCCAGCTACTTCTCGAACGAGGCATGCCACGCCCCACGCTTTGGGTTGCGAGCGAGTCGAGATCCAGCCACTCAGTTGCTGGTAAAATCCCTACGTTTTGGCTATACATTTATTTATTTTTATCTCTTATCGAAAGTATCTTTTATCTCTTATTAAAGTAATAACCCAACTTATTTAATTTGTCTAAATAATTTATCGAGTTTTAAAACATTTCTAGAAATGTATCGATTAATCGATTGCAACACAATTTATTGTTTGATCTTCTTATGCTCATTTTGCTTCTCGATATTCATGTAAACATCTATCGATTATTTGTATCGATCAATATTGTCATAACATCATTTACCTTTAGCTGAATTATTTGAATACAAAGCAAATGTCTCAGCTAGCTGTGTCATATATACATTCATTTTTAAACCAGTGTTATCGATAATGTATCGATAGTTAAGTTTTCTACTAATTTACCTTTTTCTCACTCTCACTTTAATTGTTATAATATTTATTTTTTATAGACACTTTAACTCTTGTCTTGCCCTACAAGCTGTGCTACCTCAACCCATCGATAACTTTTGTGCAACATAGCGTATTTCAGTCTACGCCTAACCGGTTGTCGTAGGCCTGCTTCTGGCTAAAAGATTCTACATGCATTCGCATTGGCATGCAGAAGAAAGGGAGAGCAGGGAAGGACGGTGAGAAAGAGCCTTAGAGAAAGAGAGAAAGGAAAGGGAAAGAGTTATGGGAGGTAATGTTGCAGTGCGCCAGCTTTGCAGAGATTTGTTGGCTTGGAAATTGCCCAACAAATTTCTGTTGGCGGGCCACAAACAACAACCATACAGACATGAGTTTATACACACACAGACACATACACACACACACACACACACACACAGACTGAGGGAGCAGCAACTAAAGTCAGCGCCATATGAGCACGTATCTATGCATATATCTCACAGTTACATGAGTTTGCCGAGTTTTGTCTGAGTGTGTGTGTGTGTCTCTCTGTGTGTAGATTACTTACTTTTCGAGCGTTAGTCGTTAGTGCTGTTATTTCATAGTTGCCGTCACGCCCCAAGCCGCAGTTTTCCCTTTACCTTTTACCTACCCTCCTTCTTCTTTCCCCTCCTCCATCCACCCCATGCCACCCACTTTTGCCACCTCTCCCCCTCCCCTAGTTGGCTACTTAGGCGACCGCCGCACAAAAGCGCAAAGAGCGCAAAAGCCGTTCATTGATAATGTAAACTCAGCACAAAAATATCTCCTATGTGTTCCTGGGCCAAGAGGAAGGTAGGAGGAAAGATACATGTAGGATTGCGGTACTTGCTGGCGGGGCCAAAAGGAGGCGTGGTTATGCCCCCCATACATTTATGAAGCCAGTCTAAACTTTTGCATATCTCTCTTTTTCTCTTTCCCGCTTTGTGGTGCGAGTTTTAAGTCCTGACCAAAAAATTATGTGGTTGTATTTAAAGTTGTGCTAAGCTCGGTCCGAATACGGCTCTTATTCTTTTTTTTTTGGGTCTACACACGGCTCTATACAGGACTCTCGGCCATGTCCCTACATCTGCAATATTCTCCCCATATCCCCCACGTCTTCCCTTTTGCCGTATCCCTTTTGGCTGCGTAATACTTTTTCAGTTAACTCGCGCGTTGATTTCAAGTTGACTTTTGGGCAATGAAACTTTTTTTCACTGGGTTGGGGCAGTGAAATGCATGGGTGTGTTAGTATATATGTACGCATGTGTGTGTTAGTCTGTGTATATATGAGATATGTGGTTTGTACTTAAATTGGACAGCGCTGACCACGCATTGCAGTCGTTAGGAGGCAGCTAAAGTTGAGTTAGGACTCTGATTCGAATGCGACTCGTGTACATACCTGAAAAGAGATGGGCAGAGAGAGAGAAATAAATTAGTCAATTTGTAAAATGCTTTAAGCTTTAATTTAATATATTTCCTACAAAATATACGCATTGCATTAGAAGAAAATGGACTAAAGTTATATACTTCTATTTTTTTAAATGGCTTAGAATGAGCTTGGAGTAGTGCAAAGTATGAATAAAAACATGAAGAAGATGTTAAGTTTTATAATTTCTATGAAAAAACGTATCACTAAATTAAAATATTATGATTTCCATCAATCCATAAAATTTTGTAAGATCTATATAATAAAAATTTCAGACTGTCACTTTCTAAATAAAAAAACTTTCCAATCATTCAGTAGATCTTACTTTGACATTCTACAACAATTCCATCTTTGGGTATATTTTCATCCTCTTTAATCCCACATCATCAGTTTTTCTAACAAGCAAATAAATTAGTTTACACCAAATATAGCTAAAGTACCACTTCCTGACCAAAAGATCAGCTCAATTCAATAAGATGTTAAATTGCCTTTCGTATTTCCCTGAAATTACGTTAGGTTTTAGTTCTTAACCCACCCAGAAATTAAGCTGAAGAACCGTTCGCTCGTTACCGTTATGAGGCACATTAGCCTCTTGGAAGGCTTGTGCTGAGCGCGGTGGGGGCGTGGCAAGAGGGCGTGCTAATTTCCTAAGTGGCAGTTCGCCAAACCTAACTCTAATGTGATTCTACGAGTGCAAGGTTGAGTTTTAGCTACGAGTCCTTGTCCGACTCTGACTCATGTCCCTTTGGGTTGCTTTGTTTTCTCCATTATTTTTTTGGGGGCTGTTGTGCAAATATTCAACTCATTTAGCACATTGTCCAGATCCGTGGCGACATAACCTCGATGTGAAAATTAACAACAGAACCAAAAAAAAAAAAAAAAAGCGACTGGAACAAGCCGAGTTATTTCTACGGGCCTTTGGGTTTGGCACGGTTCAACATTCGACAGTAGCTAAGCTCGAGAGTGTTGGGTCGAGTTCTATTTTATTTTTTTTTTTTTGCATAAATTAAGCATCGTGGTGGAGGTCTGATACATAACGGTATTGCTAATTACGCCATAATGTCCGAATTTACAGGCAAAAGGAAAGCCCCGGAAACTAGAAAGAGAGAAAAGGCAAAAGCGAGAAGGCAGAACAAAACTCTTGGCACAGAAATTAGCATAATAACCTTTAATAATACAAACGAAAAATTAAATAACAACAAGAAGAATGACTAAAGAAACGAGCGAGAAAAAATACAATACTAAGCAGGCAATGGGATACGGGTTAGGGACTGGGACGGGGGGAAAAAAGGGGGGTGCGTTTCCCTCACTATCAAAAACGGCGCAAAACAAATTTTGAAAAGCGAAACTACAAGCCATTAACGCACATTAGCAGAACTTATAAATTTATTGCCTGTGCGATGAGTTGATGTCGATTTCCATTTCCATAACACAACACAACACCAAGTGGCAAGAGGAAAGAGGCAAGAAAAAAGGAGAATAGAAGGAGGGAGGAGTGAGGAGTGAGAGGTAGGGGTAGAGCGGTTAATGGTACATGGGTTTAGGGTAGATTCACTTTGGGTTAACCGAACAATAGAGCGCCTACAAAAGCAAGGGTGGTTCACAGTGTCAAAGTGAGCGTGAATAACAAGAGTTCTCGGGGCTGGAGCAATAGTTATAAATACTCGTACATTTTGGGAGGGATCGACAAAAGAATGGCAATGGCAAAATGGGATAAACCAGGGTCTATATGTATGAGGTATAGCTTTGATTCGCTGTTTCGGATCTTTGGGGTTGCATTGCCTGCACTTACACAGCTCACACTGTCCAGCAAGTCACTGAACTAAAAAAAATATACATTTATTGCCAGCACAATTTAAAAAATATTAATTTTTTTTTTTAAATAAGTTAGAAATATGTGGGAAAACTTAGCAGAGTGTCCATAAGTTATAATTAAAAAATATAATTTATAGCAAAATTACAAAAATATATTATTATAATTATTATTATTTATTTATTTTTTTTAATTTTATTAAATTTGGTATTTTTTCTTCTAACATTTAGACAATCTTATGGTACAGCAATTTCAAATTTAACCGTATTATCATTATAATTATTAATTTATTATTGCTATATCATAAAAAAAAAATGTAATAGATAAATATTATTTTGCAGATATACATAATTATATCTTATGTAAACTTGTTCATCTACTTGCATTCTATTTTTTTAAATCTACTTTGAGCAACTCAACAAATTGCAAAAACAAATTAAAATTATCTGAAATAAGTTTACGATGTTGAAATGTCAGTTGCAGACAAATTGCTTTTGCACCACTGTGACAGGCAGCACTTTGATATGTTGCAGCATTATGGTTGCTGTTGTTGTAGATATTGTTGTTGTTGTTGCCTCTTTCGGGATTGCGCAAGGAAGGATTGTGCTAATTTGTTTTCCAATTTGGCTGCTGTTGTTGATATGCAAGTGTGCGTGTATCTGTGTATGTGCGTGTGATGCGATGCTGCATGAGGCAGGCAGCAAGCAGGCTCGTTGTCCTTGCAACAACAACAACAACAACAACCAACAGTAAGCACAAATGTAAAAAACAAACAACAACAATGAGAACGAGAACAACAAAAACATGTGCCACTTAGTTAAATGCACACGTGCGAAATCTCTCGAGCTAAATGCAGCCAAGCCTCCCCTCCATCCCAAACAACCCCTAACCCTATCCCTACCCCTTTCCCTTCCTTCACTTTCCTTCCCTTTGCAAGTTCCCGTTGTGTGTGTTATGTTTCTTCTTAACCCGCAAGAAAATGCAATACAAAATGAATATTTAATTCAGCTAGCTGATGAAACGATGGCCAGCGGGGGTGAAGAGGGAGCGGGAGGTGTTGAGTGTTTTGGGGGTGGTGTAGGCAGGGGGAGGGGGTTGCAGGGTCGGCGCTGGGATCGCAGCTGGAGCCGAGGACTTTTGTCGAGTCAGGACGCGTGCAAAAATCAACGCTATGCCATAAGAGGAAAATTGCATTTCACTGTTATCGGCAGCGACGTCGCTGTCGACGTGAGCTGCAAGCTATGCCAGGTGTGCGTGTGTGTGCAAGTGTGTGTGTGGCAGTGTGTGCTATACCCTGTAAGGCATATTCAAAGGTATTTTAATTGCTCAAGACAAAAAAAAATAATTGTTGAAAAAAATTATAACAATTATATTTAGTTCCATACAATTATCAATATGTTATCTATGCATATTTTAATTTTTAAATAATATTTTAAATTTTAAGAAATGCAATTACTTTTGAAAACATTATAAAATCCAATACATTTCAAAATTATAAATACAATAAAACTATATAGACAATTTTTGCATATTATAAATTTCAAATAAATTTATATTTTTTAATAATAAAGAGATCTAAATAAAATCTAGAGTATTTGCTAGTCGTCCACACGTTGCTTGTGCCCCCGTTTTGCAAATTTTCTTTGAGAATTTCTTTGTTTATTTATTTGCCGCATAGCGGTACAACTATTTTGGCTGCTTGCTCAAGCCGCGGGAACAGCGAAAAAAGAACAGAAGGAGCCATAAAACCTGGTAAAGGAAAGGACTATGGCTAAGGGTAGACGGTAGAGAGTAAAGGGTAGAGGGTAGAGCTAAGAGCAAGGGGTTAACAGTAGCACAACGGTAATTCGTAGCATAAGAACCAATATACCAATAACAACAGCTGACAGCAGACGGCAGGCGGTGAATCAGGATAAACGACTGAGCAACCAACAAACAACACGCAATACACAAAAAACCGAACCGACAACAGCTACAATTTTATTTCGACTCTTTTACGACAAGCCAATATATAAGATGCTACCTCTTTTCTTATTCCCAACTTACTCCAACAGAGAGCACGCAGGAAATGTTTGATATTCCCCCCCATTGACAGGGAGGCACCTGTCACAGCAGTATCGAGTACTATCGAAAGGTAGACGCCAGAGTTTTACCGTTGACAGACGGAGAAGAAGGTTTATATTTATTCTTTTTTTGCTTTTTTTTTTCTTGTTTTTGGTCTGCAAATTAATAATTTTGTTGCTCTTATATTTCTTATATTTTATATATTTTTATTATAATCAATTTTTCTTTGGAAATCAGCAAATTAGTTTTAAAACAATTTCACTGGCATAATAAAAATCAAGAAAAAATGTAATCAATTGACGTAATAATATAAAATTATTTTAGCATTAAATTGAACCAAGGTTCGAATTTTACAGTCTTCCTAATCGTTATCATCTTTGTGAACCATCTAACTATCATCTATGTAAACCAGTTCCAAAACGGTTCAACATCCCAACTTAGCAAATATATCAAAATTTTTTTTGAAATTTTGTATGTGAGCTGTTCTTTTAGCTATAAAAAGATCTTGCTTCTTTAATGCATATTTTCTGAGCCACTTCAAAAGTGGTTCAGCGTCATAGATCCGAAAGTACTGTAAACTCATAGCCTTAAATTTATATGTGGTATTATCTGATGCTATAGTATAAATTTCTCTGGTGTTTATCCTTTTTCGTTATTTTCTCAAATGACGATTCAGCTCATTATCTGAGTGTATATCGAAGCCATCTTAATAAAACTTGTTGTTTGAATTCTTTAGCTTTTCCTACATTTAACCCCTAGCTATTTGCCCTCTGAACCGGTGGTTCAGCCTCATAACACGTTGAGTGACTGAGCTTTAGCTTTGAATTTCGCCACGTAAGTTACTCAGGACGTTATCAATATACATTTGTGTATGTTTAAAGAAAAGTTCTATAAGAGCAGTGCTGTAAAATGTCATTAGAGTTACTTAAAGTGCATTCGTTGTGGGTGCCGACTTCCATTGCAATTGTGTGTGTGCTATTTATGCTGAGCCCCAAAAGGAGACGGCATAAATAGTTTTATATTATTACTTTTATGCAGCTGTTGTTGTATTTAGTGCCATTTGGAGTTGTATTCATTGCCTTTTGTTGTGTTTTTTGTTTTACAACAATTGCATGCCGAATTCAGACAGTTGTTGTTCTCCTTCTTCTTGTTGTATTTTTGCTAAACTCAGCATTTAAGTTTAGTAGTTGGCCAAAAAGGGTTGTTTGACTCCCTCTTTCTCTCTTTTTCTTTCTCTCTCTCTCTCCCTCTCTCGCTCTCTCTTAGTGTGTTGTGGGTAAATGTTTTGCATTTTATTTTATTTCTCGTTTCGTTTCGTTTTCGTTGTTTGCCACAATAAAAAGGGTGAATTTTTATATTTTTGCCATAAGTTTTTATGGCTTCCGTGTGTGGCGGCTGTCTGTGTGCTTCCCCCCTTTTCCCTTCTCCATCCTCTCTTTCGTTTTAGTTCCCCAACTCCTATTCCCTCACTTTATCTCAGCACCTAGTCCTCATTTTGACTTTAGCCTCTGTCTACTCCAACTCCCCCAATTCGACTCCTTTTCTCCCGCTGTAAATTCTATTATTTTATTTTTCCTTTTTTTATTTTCTGGTCGACATTTTGTCAAAAGTTAGTCCAGTCAACCAAGTGTAGGCGGGGGCGTGGCAGCAGCGACGCTTGTGGTGTGTCTAACATGACGCGCCTTTACACTTAACTCCTTTTTTTTTTTGTTTCTACTCCCTTTTTTTTCGGTCTTGTTGTTGTCGCTACTCTTTGTATTTTATTGTTGGTCGCCTTGTTTTCCACTTTTAATTCAGTTTATTTGTGCAAAATTTATGTTGAGTGTGTGTAGTGTGTGAGTGTGTGTATGTTGTGTCGTGAGTATTTAGATTTTAATCTACTTTTGCCGTTGCAGCTGCCAACAACATTTGACAATGCACCCCAAAAAATATTTATGCATCGCAAAAAAAAACTCAACTTTAAACGAAATATTTAAAAAACAAGAGAGAAATTTGTTTTCGGCACACCGAAGACTTGTTACGCTTGCAGAGATCTGCATTCAATTTTCGACTGATATTTTGATGAGAATCATATCATATATTAGCCAAATCTGTTAAGGAAAAAGATATATATAATACTTTTAGAAGTCTACTAAACGTTTCGTCACAAAATTTTAACACTCTCTTAAAGAGCATGAAAAAAGTCAGAAGAGTTCAAAAGTTGTGTGGGTATTATGTAGTTGAAGGAAAAGAACATAAAAGCGGCAATTCGTAAGATGAACACAAGTAAATAAAAACAAAAGTTTGCCGCTATTGATAACTCTATCTATATAGAAACAATCAGCAAAGGTGTTAAAAAAAACTCATTCCACTTCTAGCGATTTGTAATTTAGCAAATATTAAGCATAATTTCATAAAAAATAAAAATATGCAAAATTAAAAAAAATTATGTTCAATATATGGAATAGAAGCTATTCCAGATGCTTGCTTTACTGTCTATTTTTGCGATATTGTAATGGAAACTGTGAAACTTTTTATTGCAGTTTATGAAATAGTCTTATTCTCCCCTAGCCGAGCTGGTCTGTTATTCATTAAGGCACGATCGTCGACTGCAAGGCAATATCAGGTTCATTTAATAGGCCCCACAGTCAAATGAAATGTGCAAATTTGATTGCAACCATAAATTGTTGCTTGGGCTGCACAAAAAAAAAGAGCCTCAAGTGCCACACACAGCGCCAAACTATAAAGTCCAGTCGGAGACATAGAGGGAGAGAAAAGGAGTAGAAAAAAGGGAGCGAAGAAGTGGGTGGAGGGAAGAACCACTTGAAACGTGCCGAGTTTTAAATTTCAATGGCAATTGGCAATCAGAGAGGCAATTAGCATGAACAACATTAACATTATTCACATCCTTATTAAAAGTTGCGACCTTTCCCCTTCTTTCCTTTTGTGCAATTTCCGTTTTCTTACATTTGTTAGACCCTGCACTTAAAAAATACAAAGGGTCTATTAAATTTCTCGAAGAAAAATAATTGGATTAAGATATAAAAAGGAAGTATAGATATTCTTAATCTTATTCTTATTTGTTTATAGAATAATATTTTACTTTATGTTGACTAAAACAAATTAACTTTAAATATTTCTGAGGTAGTAAGTATATGTGTATGAATGTTGTTACTTCTTTCTTTCCCAATCTTTATAGTAAATCAATTGTTCGTATGCAGTACTCTACTCTGATCCTTAGCTGATCAAGTTATTTTTAAAATTTATCTCGTCCACCACTAATCAAAAACAAAACAACTTAAGAACAATTTCAAAGCTAGAGCCTGTATGATATTTTACAGATAAATTACAGAGCCTCTTTCGGTCGAGCTCAATTCTTTTTAATTTTTTGTTATATGAATTTAATAAGAAGCCAGCATTTGATGCGCCACAATACAATGCACCACTGCACCACACGCTGTGCTCTTCGTTTACAGCGTTTTCATTGTGTCGCCGCTTTGTTGTGGTTATGAAACTTTTTTTAACAGTTTATTGAAATGACAACAAGAACAACAAAAAGCCAATAAGATCCCAGCCCGCATATGACACATCGTAAACGTTTTTCTCATTTTCCTATCATGTTTTTTCTTTTTCGCTTTATTTGACTTCATTTCCAATTCATGTTATTTTGAAAACCGAAGTAGAAAACCAATAAAAAATTGATATTTAAATCGTATGCAAATTGGCTGCGCTTTAATTTTTTCTAATAACCGTAAAATGATCAAATCAATGGACGTATCAATGACACCATTCTGTCCCCTTCCCCCTATTTTGCCCTCCCTTCCTCTCCTTCCTCTAATTCCACCATTCACCTGCTGCTGTGGCAACATTAGTTCTGATAGACAACAACCTTTTGAGGTTTGGCCGACGACGTTAAGTCCATTTAGTATTGGCTTCTAGAGATGAGATAACTGTGGAAGTATGTGCTTCAAATGTGGAACGATGGAAGTGGAACAGTTTAAGTAATGCGATTGATTGGATGTGATTGAAACACATTGTAAAGAGCTAATTATCAAGGAGTATGGGAAAGAAGAACAACGGAATTGAAACACATTTAGTTATTATTTAGTTTTCACTAAAAATGAACAAGAGAAGCCGAAAAAGTTTACCACTTAACTGAGTTAATTATCTAGAAAGAAACCAAGGAATGAAAAAAAAAGAAGAGTTTTTAAATTGAAGAGATAGACACTAAAAGCAACTGGAAATTTCAGATAAAACGGTATTATTTGCGAAAAACTGGAAATGAAAGCAAAGTACATATAGAGTCAACTAAATCGGTGTTCGTGGAACGTTAGAATGAAACAAGCAGCTTTACTTTCGATAACCAAGCTAACAATCGAATCAACAAAGTTGCAATGACCTCAAACAGATGTGAGTGGGTAACTGATGACTATTATTGCACTATCAGACATCCCTTAAATCGCACCCCATTCCATACATCTCCTCATTTTCTTTGCCCTTCCCACACCTTTTTACTAGTCTAACAAGACTCCTGCTTTTCTCTGGTGCACAGAAAGTGACAGAATGCAACTTAGCATGACTCTCTTGGGTCGATTTGAATGCCCTACAACTTCAACGACAACCCTAAGGCTGGTAGGGTTGCCACACCTACGACCACAAGGAGCGTAGGGCATAGGTTCGTGCTGTAAATCAAGTGTCATGTCAATTTTAATTGCATTTTAATGATAAACGATGGGCGCCAACTACGCGAACTACGATTTCCCTTCCAATGAGTTCAGAGGGTTAAGTTAAAGTCGAGTGCGAGTGTGAATGGAAAATCAATAAATCTGCTCGTCACTTTCATTCAATTTGATTCAGAGAGAGAGAAAAGAGACAGGGGGGGGGGGAGAGAGGGATAGAGCTGACCAATTAAACAGCCGGACATAATAATCATTTCGTATTTGTGTGTGAATAAAACATCATAACTCATTGACACTCGTCGCATATTTGATTGCAGTTCATTTGCAGCTGCTTCCACACATTCATCCAACCATCCATCCAATCATCCATCCATCCATCCATCCATCCATCCATCTATCCATCCAGCCATCAATCCATCCATCCATCTATTCAAACATTCGTCCATCTATTTGTGCTATCCATCTATGCAATTTATGATTGTATCTATAGCTGTAGCTGCATCTGTTCACGCGCATAAAGCACAACACGTTAATTAAATTATACTCTTTTAATTCCAATAAATAAAATTAAAAGAAAAACATGCCATGACTAACATTGCTAGACTAGCAAATACCCTATTTATTGCATGATCTATATAAAATTTGATCCATCTATAACTGAAAAGATAATTCTATATAAAGACTTAATATTTATTGTCACATTTATAGCAAGAAAATATTCTGTAGTCAGCACCTGTATAATCAAAGACCCTCTACTGAAGAAAAATCGAATCTACAATATTTTTAAATATGTACTTATAACATACAAGAGTATATATTTTACATTAAGTATATATTTTATAGAATGTCAACTAATTTCTACATTTTTCTAACATTCCATTTTAATGGCACCAATATACACTCTTTAAATCTTTCTAGCTTTACTAGGTATACTAAAGAATATAATATCAACAAAAATTGCGAAAAGCGAAATACAGTAAAAATTATTTCTTTTTGTGTACGAGTTATGCGTACAAAATGTATCTGTATCTGCAGTTGTATCTGTGAGTGTATAGATAGATAGATGTATAGATGGCTGAAATGGTGGATAGGAGAGTGCTCTCTTCATTCCCTGCTCACACCAAAGTGCAAAAATACGTTTTTAATTGATTTTTAATTAAATGTTTAATTGTCAGTTGCAGGCGCGTGTTTTGTGTGGTTCGTTCTGTATGCTGTCAATGTTGGGTTGGGTGGCAGCGCACCCCTATATACCCTATACCTCTTTCCCCCCTCGAAATCCCTCCAACACCTCTTTCTGCCATGCTATCTTCATCTTTTATGTGGGGCAATTCCCTCTCAAGTGGCACTTCAATGCGAATATTGCACGAGTTGAACTTTGTTTGCGCTATTTGGCATTTTATGATTTTACTTCCTCTCTTTTTCTCTCTCTCCCGCTCTCTCTCTCTGTCTCTCTTTTATAGTTTGGAAAATGATTTTTATATTGGAAAAGTAAAGCAATGCATTTTCTGTACATAGACATCAAATGATATACGAGCCACAAAAGTGAAACCTAATTAAACTTTGGCTCATGATGTGCCAATAAATGAGTAAAATTACTTCCAAGAGATCTATAGAAAGAAAGAGAGAGAGATTAATAAATGAAATTGAAATTACTAATTTACATTACTCTTTTTGATGCAGTGTAATTAACTTTTAGTAGCTAAATGAAGAGAGAAATGTGGAAAAGAGAGTAAATTTAAAATCACAGTATGAAAATAAAGATGTTTAGAGCAAGTTTTGAGATTAAGAAAAAGGAGAGCGTACTGAAAAAAGAACTGATGAGCAAAAAAAATTGAGATCAATTTAAAGAATCAATGTTACTGAACATATAGAATTAATGTATACGAGGGCTGCTATATATATTTCTGGCCTAATAATGAAAATACGAATATTTATCATCAAAAATTGTTTTATTGTTTTTCAAAGTATTCTCCAGCCTGATTTCTACACTTTTGCATGCGCTCAAACCAATTGTCGAAGCACTTTTTCCACTCCGATTGAGACACCTCCAAAACATGGTTTTTGAACGCTTCAACAGCATCTTCTGGGCATGAAAATCGTTGACCACGCATTTTTTTCTTGATGTGCGGGAATAAAAAGAAGTCATTGGGTGCCAAGTCAGGGCTGTACGACGGATGACCCATCAATTCGACGTTTTGGCCGGTCAAAAAGGCGCTGGTTTGAGCCGATGTGTGAGAGCTCGCGTTGTCATGGTGAAGAATGATTCGTCTTCTCTTGTTTGTTTTTCGAATTTCTCCGAAGACTTCATGCAAACAAATTGTGGTGTACCACTCAGAATTGACCGTCCTTCGTTGCTCAAGCGGAACAGTCGCCACATGACCAGTTTTGCCGAAGAAACAGGCGACCATTTGCTTCGAAGTGCTTCTTCCACGAACAACTTTCGTTGGATTTGGCTCGTCTTCGAAGACCCACACGGTCGATTGTTGTTTTGTTTCGGGCTCATACGTGACGATCTTATGAACATCTTTTGAAGCACCGCGATCGTATTTTTTCAACATTTCTTTGCACCAATCGACACGAGCCTTTTTTGAGCGATTGTCAAATTGTGCGGGATCCAACGACAACAAGCCTTTTTTACGGTCAGGTGTTTATGTAATATCGAATGTACCTCAGTAAAAGAATTATATGTGACAAACTTTTTTTGCTCCTCTTCGCGTTTTAGGTAAAAATACTTTATTTCTGAGAATGCAGTTTGGTTTAGTGATATTTTGTCATGTATAAACAACTATGATTTCCCCAATATCTGCATATTCGGTTTACCGTTAGCTCAAAAAGTAAGCGAGCCTTTGGCATTTGGTTATAAAGAATTATATGTGACATTTACATTTAGCCCACTGCTTTTGCTCGATAGTTGGTTTTAAAAGGATGAATTGCAATAATTTTGTTTCTTATTAAAAAGTTAACATACATATATGTTAAAAAATGCATTATCTTACTTTTTTGTGTATAAGAGTTTGCAAAATGCCTCGTGGAACTAGCATTTTAGGGCTTGAACAAGGATTAATCCTTGGAATGCTTGAAAGCGGTTCCAAAAATATTGAAACTGCTAAGAGACTCAATCGTCATAAAAATACAGTAAGTAATTTCCTTAAAAATCCAAGTGAACATGGAACAACACCACGCAGTGGACGGAAAACCGATATAGACACCCGATACAAACGTCAAATCCGCCGATTTGCAACCGTGGATTCAATGAGCAGTGGACAGATTAAGGCGTAATTGGGACTTAATGTAACAAGGAGTAAATTTATTCAAATAATCTATGAAAATCCAAATCCTAGACATACTCTTTGGTCCCTAAACCTAAGCTTTTACTTTGCCAAAGTAGGGCGCGCATGGAGCTCGTACACAGATACCAATTCTGGGAAAAGGAATGGCACAATATTATTTCCAGTGACGAAAAAAAGTTTAATCTGGGCGGTCCTAATCGTTTTGAGTGATATAGGCGAGATATGCGACTGGATCGATGCACCTGTTAAAAGCGTGGTCAAAGTGGTTGGCCGCTAACGGTATAGGCCACGTTTTGCTATATGAGAAAGAGTCCAATGTGGTATATATTGACAAGAGAGAATGCCGAAATGTATGAGGAGTAATTGGACGACGAGTTGGCGTAGTTTGGTGGTCAGTTTTTCGGCGATGGCTGGACCTTTCAGCAGGATATTGTGCCAATACCCTGTGAAAAGCTGAGTTCCGAGTATTTTATTGAACAATTATCCCAGTTTAAAGGGACCAGCAATGGGTTCGGACTCCAATTCAATTGAGGATCTGTGGGATAAACTATCCGCTATAGTCTTAAAAAATTGCCGGCAGTCTGAGACAGCAAAAGATCTAAAATTGGCAACAGAACAAGAATGGTCAAAAAATTACCCTCCCACTTAAAGCCTCCCACATCAAAACCAAGCCATTTCGTCAAAAATCTATTCTAATAGATAATGTAAGGTCTATTAAATATTAATTTTACTAAATAATATCAAATTTAATAAATTTAAGTTAATTAAACCGTTAATTTGAACATAATATGAAAAATCACATATAATTATTTATAATGAAGTAAAAATTCAGATTAAGTTTTGTCTGTATTGAAATAAGATTTCTGAAACTTTTTTTCTTGTTTTAGTTTTCTATTACTATAAGCAATAAAACTGCATACCACAAATTTTGTAACTTGCACTTGTACATTTCTAATTCAACAAAAATATGTGTCACATATAATTCTTTTACTGAGGTATGCTGGTGGGAGAAATGCCCAAGGATGCCTCTATCTCCCGGTATGTCAAATGACGATCTTGCATTATTAGTTCACGCACGGCATCAATGTTCTCTGGCACAACGGACGTTTTTGGACGACCTTCACGGAATTCGTCGTTGAGCGAACTGCGACCACGATTAAATTCGTTATACCAGTTTTTCACGGTGCTATAGGATGGTGCTTGATCGCCATACAAAGACTTAATTTCATCGAAGCACTCTTGTCTGGATAATCCACGTCGAAAGTTGTGAAAAATTATCGCACGAAAATGCTCAC